>CM064573.1:16246137-16494788 GCA_032716605.1 Paralithodes platypus | reverse complement strand
CCCTAGACAGACACCAATATACCACTAAATCATACAAATATCACTACAAAAATTATAGGAAAATATTATATTAATGTTCTTGGTATTTGAAATTATGCAAATGAGTAAAAACCATTACGATATAATGATAATGGGATTGATTAGTATCTGGCAACAGTGTTGGATTATAATTTTCTGAACGTATGCGAACTTCGGAGTATTTATCCCATTAATATACACAGCTATCACTATTTAAATTTAATACAACCATACACAGTGCTATTACATATTATTTGAACATAATATAGGATGCTCTTTCCTTTAAACCATTTTCTATATCTATTCACGAAAAATATAGGCCTAGCCTAGGCAGCGATACCGGTAGAATCTTACTTGAATCTTACTTGAAGTCGTCTAGAGGTCCCGTCCTCACAGTCGTGGTCCGCCACCGCTGCGTCCGTCCCGTGCGTCCCTTCGAAGGAGGTCCGTCTGGTCCGGTATAGAGTTTGAGGCCGCCCGGCAGTTAGCAGTGTATCCAGACACTGGTGGTTCATCTGGGAGGGTCTTTAGAAACTTGTCTAATAACCCTTTGAAGTAGGTACGAATTTTTCAGTTCGAATTTTGATTGAGAGTGGTATTAGGCCTAGGCCTAGCCTAGGGCTTAACATGGGATACTGTTTGGGGGTTGGGAATAGACTCAGGCTGCTTTAGGCCTAATTAGGTAAAACATAGTCAAATCGAGACAATTGCACAGCCAACATAGCCTAGGCCTATTAAGCAAATATTTTACCAATCTACAATAGGCCTAGTCTATTCGCTGTAAGTAGGCAAGAAATCATGACCTAGGCTATAACCTCTGTAACTAAAAAACAATTAGGCCTAGAGTGATCAAGCTAATATGTCTACCATTTGGGAAGAGTCAGTCAAGGAATAGCCTAGATGTGGAAATTTGCAGCCAATTTGCTCTAGCCCTATTCGATATACAGAGGTTAGAGGTCATTGTTGAGGCCCCCCCCTCATGACATATTGTCATCATCTTATATATTGCCAGCAGGGGGCAAATAACCAAAATATATCTCCGTCAAAATAGACGCGAACTTAACCACGGCGATCGACACATGTAAACATGGCGGTGGCGGGGGAGGTGTCGGACGTTTGCAATAAAGTTCCTGTCTATTTTGAAGGCCATTGGATACAATAATATGTTGAGGAGGGCTTTGCCCCCCCCCCTCACCCCCCCATGACATATTTTCACCATCATATATATTGCCAGCAGGGGGCAAATAACCGAAAAAATTGCCGTCAAAATAGACACCTTTATGAATAGGTTAGCCTTTAGGCTAGGCCTATCGGCAAGAGAGGAGTTGTATAGGCTATCCTAGTGTTTACTAATTTATAGGCTACCCCTTTGAAAGGACATTAGCCGGGTAGGATGTAGTTACCGGGTGTATCGCCAGCCTTGTTTACACTACGCGTACGCGTAGTGGCGTCGGACGCTTGCCATCCTTTTCCTGTCTATTTAGACTGCCTTTGGATACAATAATATGTTGAGGTTGGGCTTTGCCCCCCTTCACCCCCCCCCCCATGACATATTATCATCATAATATATATTTCCAGCAGGGGGCAAATAACCAAAATAAATCTCCGTCAAAATAGACGCGAACTTAAGGGAAGATTTGTATCTATTTGTTCATTTATGTATGGATGTATTATTTTCTTTAGTTCCTACCGAGACCTCCATCAAGCTTTAAAATACCCCCATAGGAAATTTTCCTGGCCGAAGGCTGGTCGATATGTTCAAATAGTGTGCAGTTCAAACAAGTCTTTCATAGAACTGACAACATAACTTTGGTATGGGTCTTCCTGTTCTGTTATTCTAATGTTGATGTTATGCATAGCCAACACAATTTTCTTCTAGTATTGATATTACTATTTGAAATATAACTCAATCTGTGTACCGTATCTTATTTCCATACTATGCAATAATAAAGACATCTAGAATATGGAAATATGTCGAGCGAAATTATTCTTACATAAATATATTATATATGTTCAACAAAGAAAGCAGTTGACATTGTTAGTCAAGAAGACAATAAAATATAAATGCACATTTCCTATATTTAAGGGGAGATGGGCCGTTTTTGTGGTCCCCCTTCTTCCTCATGTTTAGCCCCATTAGTTTTGAGATTATATGACGTTCGACCCATTAGTTTGACCATTTTTACACCTTTCACCTTATTTTGCTTGTCAATTTTAAGATTTTTTCGTGCCATTTAGGTGTCAATTTTATCCTGGTGAGCGATAGCGGGCCTGTAATTTTGAGAGGAACTGGCCTTCAGCTAGGACATATATTTACCGAAAAATTTACAAATTTATCATGAAGGGGGTTCTAGAGGGTGTTTTTTAAAGCTTGATGGAGGTTTAGGGAGGATATTAAACAAAATATAGGAATATATAAATAAAGTAGGTGTGCAGTTTTCGCATTACCGAAAAAGAAAACAAAACTGCATACGCAACTCTTCGACCTAAAATTCTGCAAGTAGTATTGAATCTCTTAGGTAAAATCGGTTTATATACAGTACATATATATATACTGTATATATCATAATATATATATTTATACAGTATATAAATATATATATGTATATATATATATATATATATATATATATATATATATATATATATCGCAAATACACATAAGCTACTAAATGTTTTTTATACTCACAGCCGGACTTGAACCACCGACAGTCAGAACAAGGGCCCATACTTTAATCCACTATACCACGGCGTGATAGAGGATACTTGTGTGCAGTGGATTAAAGCATGGACACTCGT
The DNA here is from genome assembly GCA_032716605.1 of Paralithodes platypus. Classification (NCBI taxonomy): domain Eukaryota; kingdom Metazoa; phylum Arthropoda; class Malacostraca; order Decapoda; family Lithodidae; genus Paralithodes; species Paralithodes platypus. The sequence goes on along the minus strand of CM064573.1, from coordinate 16,491,971 downwards.
CCTGACTGTTGGTGGTTCATGTCCGCCTGGGAGTATATGTTTATATATAATTACATATTTTATGATCTTAACCATTGGAATATTTATCTATAATAAGGTCAGCGTAACACTATTTTGTAGCATTTTGAATATGGTGTAATTCAAATTTAAAATATATATAAGAAAGAAGTAGTTACCATAATCTGCGACCTTCACCATTCACCTTTACCTTTGAATAACAAAAACACAAAATTTGGACAAGCGTTGCATTGACCAACCAAATTTGCCAGCAAAATTTGGTGACGATACGTAACCTGTTCATTACAGTTCTGTCGGTTTCATTTCATACTGGATATTAAGACGATTTCATTTAGTTTATGAAGGGCCTCCATAAAATTAGCAGGCTTTCCAATATCTTAATTAATCATTTTTACTACCACAGATCCTTCATAAGCTCCACAATATCGTCTAATTATAGCTAGAATACAATACAAAAAAACGTCACCGGTACACAAAGGGTTAAACAGTTTAGGAAGAGTTTAAACAAATTATTAACACTCTTCTTTTATTCTTTGACCTTAACCTTTAACCTTAAGTATTATAATATATATACTGTATATGATTGAAATATATGTTATTTAAGTAAAATGCAACTAACAGTCGTCAGATAAAGGTTAACTTATGACCTTGGCCCGTGAGACCTTGACCTTTATGTAGAAATTGTATTTTGTGTTTGCTTTGATGTAACCCTAGAAAATCAAATAAGTGTGTCAAATTCCATTAAAGATCATCTGTTAGTTTCAGAGGTATTAAAGGAATAGTGGACCTTGACCTTTAACCTTCATCTTGACCTTCATGATATCTGAAAATTTAACATTTTTATTTTCCCTTGAAGCACAACTGTCTCAACGAATTTTTTGAAGTTTATATGAATAGTCAAGAAATGAACATATTGACCTTATATTTGACGTTGACCTGTGACCTTGACCTATCAAATGGAATTATGTTTATTATTGTATGACCTTGGTCTAGGCATTCCGAATATGCATGATATGCCTAATGATAATCTTACATTTAATAGGAAATACTAGTAAAAATCATATTTCAACCTTTAACCTTGACCTTTGACCTTGGCCTTCGACCTTAAAATTTCTTATCAAGGACTTAGTTAGCTTTACAGTATTGTTCGTATTAGCTAGCATTATGAATATGATGTAATTTGTATAAAAACTTATTGATTATAAATAGTGATCATATACTGTGACATTGACCTTTGACTAATAATAAAGTACATATATTTGTCGTCGCATTGAACAACTGAATTTGCCTGTATAATTTGATGACAATACATTAAACAGTCAAGGAGGAGTTTAGGGAAAATGACAAATACTCTTGTTTTGACCTCTGACCTTAACTATTACAATATTTATGTGAAATTTGATATATATGATATTTATGTAATAAGCCATAACACAGCCAGTTTTCTAAAATTGAGTAATCTTTTTTAATAAATAAAAGTTGACCTTTGACCTTGACCTCTATGTAAAATTATTTTGTTGTTTGCATTGACATTGCCCATGAAAATAAAATAAGCATGCCTAATTTCATTAAAACCCATCAGTTAGTTTCATAGATATTAATAGAATAGTTGACCTTGACTTTTGACCTTTATCTTGACCTTTACATGTCTCAACATTTATTATTTTCCGTTTCACTTAAAGTGCAACTATCTCACCAAATGTGAAGTTTGCATGAAAAGTAAAGAAAATAGCATATCGACCTTTTATTTGAATTTGACCTGTGACCTTGACCTTTCATATGGAATTGAATAGTTTATTGTATGGCCTTGGCCTAGGTATTCCGAATATACATGGAAAGCCTAGTGAGAATCTAAGAGTTAGTATAAGAAATACTAGTAAAAAACCTATTTTGACATTAATTTTTACCTTGAACTTTGACCTTACCCTATAGTATAATTACCTAAAAAATGGACAATATGATATCAAGGTTACCAGTAACTTGTATAGTGAAAATGAAGAAATTTGAAAAAAACTAAAAATATATAGTATAAGTTGACCTTTGACCTTGACCTTTATGTAAGAGTATTTTTTTTTGTTCATTGACATTGCCCAGGAAAATCAAATAAGCATGACTAGTTTCATTAAAACCCATCAGTTAGTTTTATATATATTTATAGAATACTTGACCTTGACCTTTGACCTTCACCTTCATGATATGTGTCTCAAAATGGGTTATTTTAATTTTAATTTAAAGTGAAGCTATCTCATCAAATGTTGTGAAGTTTGCATGAAAAGTAAAGAAATTAGCATATTGACCTTATATTTGACCTTGACTTGTGACCTTGACCTTTCATATGGAATTTAATAGTTTCTTGTATGACCTTGCCCTAGGTATTCCGAATATTCATGGTAAGCCTAGTGAGAATCTAACAGTTATTATAAGAAATAGTAGTACAAAACTTATTTTGACCTTTGACCTTGACCTCTGACCCTACCCTTTAGAATATTTATCTATAATTTGGTCAATAAGATATCGAAGTTACCAATAACTTGCATAGTGAAAATGAAGAACTTTGAGTAAAAACTAAAACACATGAAATATTGACCTTATTTTTAACCTTGACCTTTGACCTTAACCTTTTAGTTAAATTGAAAATTTCTTTATAACTGACCTTTGCATTGACCAAATGTATATACCTGTGAAATTTTGTGAAAATCCATCGGATGGTCTAGGAGGAGTTACCGGACGGAGGATGACGGACGACGACGACGACGGACGACGACGACGACAGACAAGCAGACAAGCTGATTGGTGGTGCACAGTATACGGGTGGGATCTGTGTGCGCGATACCACTCTGCTTCGCAGAGTTGATTAATAGACCAAAAAAGTAGGCTAGCCATTATCCCCATGATAGGATATAACCTTGTTGGGCAAGTTTGGCTGGAGCATGCTGTTTGTTCGTTGTCTTTATCCTCAGAAGTAAATGTGTAGATGGTTTCCAGATATTAAGGGAGCCCACCTCAATTCAATTCATTTTTTTTTTTTTTTTTTTTTCAATTCTAAATATTGATTGTCATAAACAAATTTACATATATATACAATGGTTACAACATATAATTATATATTATTTTGTCCATGACAGTGAGGACTGATACCGAAAGGTATATATGTCTTCTTTGTATTTTCATTATTATGTTGCTAGCTGCACAGATCAATGCAATTGATGCAAAGAAGGTATTGAGGGCATTACTCATTTGTACTTCGTCTTTGGTGTATTCTCCATTTTCATCGACTAACGGTCCAACAGTTGAAGTAACTACTTTTTTCTTTCTGATATAACTATAGAATTTTTTCGGGTTTGTTTTACTTTGATTCGCAACATGTAACTCTAGTTTTTTTTTACTTTGCTTAATTAACTGTATGGCTTTGCGTCGTAGTTCTACAAATGTCACCCGTTCTTCGTCATTTTGCGAGGATTTTAATCTATCATTAGCAAACATTTTAGAAAGCAAACAAGTCTGAAATCTCTTTATTCCACCATTTGGGCTTATCATTATGGCCTGCACGCCGTATTTTCGATAGTATGCAGTCTTGCACTACTTTTAGGTAAGTGTTTGCGAATACTTCCCACGATGTAATTATGTCTATCTATCTATCTATTGCCCGACGCCGTGATCCCCGAAGGGGTGGTCACGAACGAACCGCCTCCATGCACCTCTGTCCCCAGTCAGTCGATGCCCCTCCCCCCAACCAGCACCGCCTTCGCTCATATACTTCCCCACTCCATCCTTCCACCTCTCCTTCAGTCTACCTCTCCCTCTCTGTCCCTCCACCTCGCTCTCGTACACCCTCTTAGTCATTCTCTCGCTTTCCATACGTTCCATATGGCCGAACCATCTCAAGTTGTTCCTTTTCACACTTTCCAGCACATCTACCTCCACACCACACCTCCTTCTTACTTCTTCATTAGTCTGTCTATCCCTCCATGTAACTCCGCACGCACTTCTTAAGTAATTCATTTCCACTGCTCTCACTTTTGGTCTGAGTCTCTCAACCAACGTCCATGCTTCACTTCCGTAAGTCAGTGTCGGGATTACCCACACTGTCATGCAAGGACTTCTTCACTTCCATACTGACCACCCTATTTCTTGTTACTGCTTTCAGCGTTCCTACAACCCTCTTCCCCTGTTGTACCCTCTCCCGCACTTCTTCATCCATAGTCCCATCTTTACTCAACACACTGCCCAGATACTTAAAAGAGCTGACGATCTCCATAGCCTGACCGTTCAGCTTCACCTCACACTCTGTGACTTCACCCCTTTCGAAGACCATAACCTTGCTCTTCCCCGCATTTACCTTCAAATTCCGTTTTTCGCACACTGATCCAAACTCATTTACCAGACCCTGCAACTCCCATTCATTATCACTCATCAGAACTGTATCATCCGCAAACAGCAGTATAATTATGTCGTTATTGTTAATTAGAAAGCTCCAGTCAGTTTCTTTAAACATTGCTCTAAGTTTAGGAAAGTTTGCTTTATTGAAATTAGGGACTTTCTCGATGCTGCTATTTGGTTCGTTATTAGTAAAATTTAAACTGAAACTTATCGTACAATGGTCGTTGTTACTAAATTAATCACCGACATTCAAATTCTCTATCAATTCTTCTTTTGTTGAAAGTACAAGGTCAAGGACGTTATTTCCACGGGTTGGAGATCTAACAAATTGATATAGCGAACTCTCTTGCAAGTTTGCATACAGGTCTTGTCCAGAGTGTGAAGTAATACTATCTCCCCACTTGGTCACAGGTAAATTGAAGTCGCCAAAAAATACGGTATCTTGCGAGTTATTTACGTCTGCAACATGCTCATAAATTTATCGGTCAGTTTGTACTGATTGAGCTGGAGGTCTGTATATTAATGCAAGTATTAATTTTGTACCTTTATTATTCTTTATTAGCACAAAGGATGTGTCGACGTTCACAATTTGCGGTTTTGACAAGAGGGTCGGGTTAAGACTTTCTGTGATATAAAGTAAAACGCCACCTCCATTTATATTTATTCGGCTTTTCTCAAACATTACATAACCGGGAAGTGAATACTCTGCTAAAAAGTCTCTGTCTTCCGTATTGAGCCAAGATTCTGTTATGCCAATAACATCATAATTTTCTGTAAACACTAGTTCCTCTAAATCTGAAAATTTATTGCGTATGCTACGAGCATTTGCATAGAAAACCTTTAATGTTGTGGATTTAGAATTCAGGGAACGTTCTTTAATAATATTCTTGGTTATGATCGGATCTACATTTATATACCTGTCTGTCCTCGGTCCTCGATCCTCGTCCCTCGTCCTCGGTCCTCGCTGTCCTCGATCATCGTCCCTGGTGGTCTTCAGTCCTCGCTGTCCTCGCTCATCGTCTCTGGTGGTCTTCGGTCCTTGCTGTCCTCGATCGTTGTCCCTGGTAGTCCTCGGTCCTCGATCATCGTCGCTAGTGGTCCACGGTCCTCGATCCTCGTCCCTGTTGGTCCTCGGGCCTCGATCCTCGTCCCTGGTGGTCCTTGGTTGGCTCTGCTTCTTTTTCGAAAATCCTTTACTGCGTCGTGAAGCAGGCGGCCAAATATTGCTGCTCCCACCTAGTTTAGATGAACGCCATCCGCTACAAACAGGTGATCTTCACGGTAGAAGCCATCCCAGGTATTGATCAATCCAATGTTTTCCTCCCTGCAGAGTTCAGCCAGTCGACGATTTACACTAGCGGCCATGTTGAAGAATCTGTTCTTCACACCGATCCTGGGAACAATCCCTGATATGGTAGTGCCATCAGAGTGGAAAGGGGGAGGGAAATACAAGGAAGATAAATGGTTGGAGAGGTTTTTTGGCTAAATGCCAGAAAGCTTGGGAAGAGCTAGAGTTGGATAGTTCAGTGCATTTATTATTGATGAAAGAGTGTTTGGCAAGTCGAAGAACAAATTTGGCTTGATTCCGGGCAGAAACATAGGAAGAATGAGATTCTTGCGTTTTAAGGCGTCGTTACCTTTTGAATGCTTCCTCCTTGTTGCAGACAGCAGTAGAACAAAAGTGAGTAAACCAAGATTTGTTTAGCATTAGACAGAGAAAGAAAATGGAATGTATGCTTTCATGCCCGAGAGGATCACCTCGGTAATGCGTTCAGCACTTTCTGAGGGTCCCCGGCCACGGAAGCAAAAGTAATTCCATGAGAAAACAAAGAAGTACTGCCGAAGAGCCTCCCAGTCGTCAGCGCCAAAGTGCCACAAGCACCGCCGGCTGGAAGGATCGGGTGGCCGTACCGGAGAGATAGGACAGGTGACTGAGATAAGCTTATGATTAGAGGAGCCCAAAGGAGAAAACAAAATTACAGTATAAGTAGAAGGGTTAGAAGTTAGAAATAAGTCAAGAATGTTGGGCCGATCTCCGAAGCGATCCGGGATATGGGTGGGTTGCTGGACTAACTGCTCTAGGTAATTTTTGAATAAAAAAGACATAGGCTTGTTCAACAGGTTGGTCAGTGGAAAGAGAAGCTGTTTTCTTTTTTCAAGGAATAGGGATTTACAGTATATAATTTATTAAATGGAGGATTTGCATTAGCTTACCCATAACGGCTGTGTGATACAATAGGTTGAGCGGGGGTATGGGGGGGGGGGGGGAGGCTTTTCCCACCCCATGAATTATTATCATATAATATGTCAGCAAGGGGCTGGCCGTGGGATAATTTAAGGAAAAAAACCTGTCAAATTAGCAAGTCTATTCATAAATATTGTCCCTAATAATCAGTTTCTGATAGTGCAGCACTATTCATCTTTAGTTTAACCGAATTCAGTATGGGTGACGCAATAATTGCTTATATTCTGGCTAGTATTAGAGGATTGTATGCAACACATAGCGCATTATCACAAGCATTTTATGGGCCTGGGTCGACCTGGGTGTACTCACTCAGATCGACCCAGGCCTGGTTTTGTTTTCGCGATTTTGAGACTGGTCTAACCCAAAGATTGGAAAAGTTGAGATTTTAGCTTTAGCTTGGGGACCCGCATAGGGCTGCACATGGGCAACATGATATGCAGGGAGTAATGGGACTGATGGGAAGGATGGGGATAAGGATAATTCATTTTTGGTGAACCTAGCTTTAAAACTATCAAGAGTGGGACTTATTAACTATATGAGATGGTAGGTGATTCCAATCATGGATGCTGCAGGGAAAAATGAGTACCCAAATATGTTGGTGCTTGCCTGGTATGTGTGGTATTTTCGGTTATGGCTGCCTCTTGTGGATCGTATATTTGTAGGGTGTAAATATGTGTCTTTGTTTATGTCTACTAGATTGTTTGTAATTTTGTATAGCATTTGTTGTCTGTATTGGTCTTGTTGCAAGAGGGTCTAATTGAATGTCTTGTTTAAGCTAAGTGACCGATGTAGTGTGTCTGTAATCCCGCCTGATCCATCTTGCCGCTTTATTTTGTATGGCTTCTAATTTATTAATATTATGAGTGTGTGGAGCCCAGACGGTGTCGCAGTATTCAAAGTGTCGTCGAACTAGTGATTTAAAAGCTGAAATGTTGATGTCTGCACTGCACATAAAATGTATCTCCGGAGGTTGAAACAAATTGTAATATGATCTTTGGAACATCCTTATTCTATAATAGTCTTCAAATATTGAGAAATAATTAGTGGTAGTTTCGGTAATAAGTACCCCGAATGGATACATGCCAAAGAGAGAGAGAGAGGGAAAGAGAAAAAAAAGCTGATTTCTGATATTACCCATACATTACTGATGATAACCTTTTCATTTGATCCTGGCGACTATTATGCGATTATAGTCAGCTTAGGAAGGACGTCTACCAATAGTCTATACACTATCTCAATTCATCCTTTCAGCTACCATATATCCTACTAACTTCCTAATCCTGCCACGGACATTAGTTTCAGGGCAGTAGTTCCCTTCCCAATTTCCCCTTACCCACTCTAAACCACTGTTCGGACACTTGACCCTCAGTGTTTTAGAGGACAAGCAGCCTAGAGGGGTCACTAGACCTGTTGTTGCTTGATTTCCTGTGTACTCCTTTGTACTCATTTGTACTCCTTTGTACTTCGTCCTCTGACAAAGCTGAACTCTTCGCTCAAACTTTTGCTAGAAACTCCACCTTGGATGATTAACCCTCTCCGACATATGACGCGATTTTGAGCCTATTGGGGATACTTTAAAGCCTTTGTTACCATCAGGGGTATTTAGAAACCTTTAATTTAGTTACTTTAACCTCTGCAGTTGTCTTTGAGTTAGCTGTGGATAGAAAACTAATTTTGGAGAGGCAATAATAAGAGTGAGAGAACTCTATTTCTTATTGCTAATCTGGAAACCTCTGCGTCATATGAGTCTGAAGGGGTTAAGGTGCTATTCCTCCCTCTCCACCCCTCTCTCTTCTACTTTTTTTTTTTTTTTTTTTTTTTTCTATATTCCAACTTACTTCCTCTCGGGCATAGGCTGAGAGCCTTAACATTCACCGCTTTACAATGAACAGTGAAGCCCGTGAGGTCTTGTTCCAGTCTAGGGAGTGAGACATGTGAAGCACGTAGAGTACAACGAGCACCTGCCATCTTGCCCTCACATGAGGCACGGTGCTCACTCATGGCCCGAAACGACCCCATCTCTGAAGCCACCTCGTTCCCGTGCTTCACTGTTTCACCCCCTACACTCGGACTCTCACACTTACACACACACACACAACGCCACCTGTTGAGCAGATAACTCACCAGGCATTGCACCCCTATAGCATATTTTGAATATGGGAATATTCATACACTTATGCCTAATATCCTAATATCTTCTAAAGATGTATTTTCTACCCATTCTGGGCTTAACACTAAGAAGCCTTAAGGTTTGGAAGGTGTTCCTCCTGTTGTACTAAAAAACTATCGTCCAATTGTTCTCATCTCTTGTATCTCTAAAGTCTTTGAAACTATTCCTGCTTCCAAATTTCTTAAGCATTTCTCTTATAATCTACTCTCAGATCGCCAGTATGGCTTCCTTAAAAGTGGGGGTGCATGGGTTGAGATAAACATGAAATAATAATCGCCAGCCTACACATCATTATCTTGCAAAATGAAATGGCACCGAAATAATTATAAACAATGGTATAAAGAATTTTGTGGATCGTCTAAACTGAACCTATGACGTCATAGAAGTGTAAGTCCACCATCCAGTCCACGATGAGGATACTGGTGTGACGTCACTATGACGTCACAGGTCTGGTGTAGACGATCCACAAAATCCTTTATACCATTGTAAATAATTGTGTTGTGGAAAAATATCTGGAGAAGCAACAGAAGGTGTATGTTGCCTTTATGGACTTGGAGAAGGCCTATTACAGAGTGGATAGAGAAGGTATATGGAAAGTACTTAGAATATACGGAGTAGATGGCAAGTTGCTGAAAGCAGTGAAGAGCATGTATGAGGGTGCAAAGGCGGAAGTACGTGTGGAAAATGAGCAGAGCGAGCTCTTCGACCTGAGTGTTGGGTTGAAACAGGGGTGTGTGATATCCCCGTGGTTGTTTACTGTATATATGGATGGAGTCATGAAAGAAATACTAGGAAGAGCAGTGGAGGTTGGTGTATCGCTGAAATGGGAGGGAAATGAGTGGAAGCTGCCTATACTGCTGATTGCGGATGATACAGTTCTGATGAGCGATAATGAATGGGAGTTGCAGGGTCTGGTAAATGAGTTTGGAACAGTGTGCGAAAAAACGGAATTTGAAGGTAAATGCGGGGAAGAGCAAGGTTATGGTCTTCGAAAGGGGTGAAGTCACAGAGTGTGAGGTGAAGTTGAGCGGTCAGGCTATGGAGATCGCCAGCCTTTTAACCCTTGTCTGGCGGGGGTGGACTTAAGTCAGGCTAGAGAACCATGGACTATGTGGCGGGGACCGACTTAAGTCTGTGTGCAATTTTGGAGCAATAATGGCTCTGAGAGAGAGACAAGTGGGTGGAGGAGCGTAGGTCGGCTCATGACCGCTCGGCACGGGTCCTGCGCGACTACTGACGTTTACTCCACACACACCCACACTCACTGCCTCCCTACACAGGGAATTATGTAAGGAAATTACCGTATTTTAGGGATTTTGCACTCGTCTTGCACGATCGTTGCAAGAGAATGTGTGGTCGTAGAAGGATGGTTCGGGTGTCATTGGAAAGCTCAATTTATGCCCTTTCAGGGATACATAATTGTATTACGCTCTGGCTCTTGTTTATGCATGAAAAAGAGCATGGAAACAAGGTCGTTTAGGGTAAAACCACCCGCTTGGCGGGTAGTAGAAGTTACTGACGGGCCCGCTCGTAAGGCGTTAAGTATCTGGGCAGTGTGTTGAGTAAAGATGGGACTATGGAGGTGGAAGTGCAGGAGAGGGTGCAACAGGGGAAGAGGGTTGTAGGAACATTGAAAGCAGAAACAAGAAATAGGGTGGTCAGTATGGAAGTGAAGAAGTCCTTGCATGACAGTGTGGTAATCCCGACACTAATTTACGGAAGCAAAGCATGGACGTTCGGGAAGAGACTCAGACCAAGAGTGAGAGCGGTGGAAATGAGTTACTTGAGAAGTGCGTGCGGAGTTACATGGAGGGATAGACAGACGAATAAGGAAGTAAGAAGGAGGTGTGGTGTGGAGGTAGATGTGCTGGAAAGTGTGAAAAGGAACAACTTGAGATGGTTCGGCTATATGGAACGTATGGAAAGCGAGAGAATGACTAAGAGGGTGTACGAGAGCGAGGTGGAAGGACAGAGAGGGAGAGGTGCACCGAAGGAGAGGTGGAAGGATGGAGTGAGGAAGTATATGAATGAAGGAGGTGCTGGTTGGGAGGAGGGGCGTCGAGTGACTGGGGACAGAGGTGCATGGGGGCGGTTCGTTCGTGGCCATCCCTTCGGGGATCACGGCATCAGGCAATAGATAGATAGATAGAAATAATTATTTCAGTGCCATTTCATTTTTCAAGATAATTATGTGTAGGTTGGCGATTATTATTCCATGTTTATCTCAACCCATGCACCCCCACCTTTAAGGGTCGCTCCAATGGTGATCTTGTTTAATTTCTTACTAACTCTTGGTCATCCTCCTTTCGGGACTTCAGTGAGACATTTTCTATTGCACTAGACATATCGAAGGCCTTCGATACCTAAACTACCCTCCTTCAGTTTCTATCCCTCCATCTGTGCCTTTGTCTCTAATTTCCTTTCCAGCCGTTCCATAGCTGTGGCTGTAGATGGCCATCGCTCACTTCCTCATCCTATCAACTCCGGTGTTCCTCAGGGCTCTGTCCTACCTCCCATTCTCTTTCAAATTTCAATAAATTATCTTCTCAACTGTACCTCCAGTACCATCCATTCATACGCAGACAACTCTACCTTACACTACTCATTTAGTTTTCCTAAACGCCCCAGCCAGCAATCCCTCAAAAACAAACAAAATGAAGCCATGCAACTCTTATCTTCTGATTTAACAACTATTTCTAATTGGGGCAGAGAAAACCTTGTTGCCCTTAATGCTTCCAAAACCCAATTTCTTTATCTTACTACCCGTCTGGAACTCCCAGAGGACTAATCCTTAAACTTCAACAATACAAAAATCAATCCTTCATCTCTCAATATTCGCGGTGTCTCTTTTTCTTCTGCTCTCTCTTAGAAGGACCATATTACCAGTCTAGCTAAGGCAGCCTCCCAGAATCTGGTTGTGCTCAACTGCCTCAAGGGGTTCTTTACCCCTGCACAGCTTATTGCTTTATACAGGGGCACGGTGCGTCCTTGTATTGAGTATTGTTTACATGTGTGGGGAGGATCCTCTCACACCGCACTCCTAGATAAAGTAGAAAGGAAAGCCTTTCGTATCATTAACTCCCGTCCATTTACCAACTCTCTGCAATCTCTCTCTCTCTGCTGCAATGTTGCATCTCTCTCGCTATTCTATCGCTACTACAATAATCAGTGTTCCTCAGAGCTTTCCCAGTGTATACCTCCTCCTCTATGTAGAGTATGTAGTACCCGTCTTGCAACACAATCCCACCCCTACTCTGTGCAACTCTCCAACCCAAGAGTGAAACGTTTTTCTCAGTCTTTCTTCCATTCAACTGCTGAGCTCTGGAACTCTCTCCCAGAATCAGTCTTTCCCTCTTGCTATGACTTAAATTACTTCAAACTCCTTGTATCTAGGCATTTTGGCTCGAACGTCTCTTGATTTTGGCCCTGTCACTCTTTCAACTCTGGGGGAGGCACTCGATACAGGCAGTTCTGCCTTTTGTCTCCCTCACTCACATAGAAAAAAACAAAAAACAAAAAACGGCACAACCGATGGTTCCAGAAAATGTTCAGGAAAAATAAGGGTGAACATTTATTTATAAAGTTGGCGTATTAACATGAATCGTCGAGGCATTGTACTGGAAGTGTTTGGAAACCCTCCGTGATCTCTCGAATTCGGTTTCAAATGAACTATAATTCAGGTAGTTTTTACGGGCAATTGTAGCTTTTTTCCATTAATCTGTCACCTAACATGGTCTACTTTCAGTCTAGTTTTTTATTCCAATGTGAATGAGCCTTAAAATATTAAGAGAACAAACTTGCTCCTCGAAAATTGCCAGAATAATCATTAGTGTTACACCGCCTTTTTAGCAGCTACTGGTAGACATACAGGGATTGTGTAGGTATTGCTGCTGAAGATTAAACGATGGGATTTAAATAGTTACGCAATATTTGAATTTATTAACACTACTCATGGTGACCGTCATATGATGGGAGAGAGAATATTGGCCACCCCCTGCGCGCCCGTCATATAACTGGTGCCATTTTGAGGCCATTATAAGCTATGAGAGAGAAACCGAGCGTTGGGGGGACAATAGACGACCTCGGACCACTCGCCACCGCTCCATGGCCGGCTCTGAGGATTAATATATCTTATCCCCGCCTCCCTGGAGCTTTCAAAAAGAATAAAATCAGCAAAAATACCTCATTTTAGGGTATTTTAGCATTCTGTTGCACGATCGTTGTAAGAGAACCCGTGGTCGTACAAAGATGATTCAGGTGTCATTGTAAAGCTTTATTATCGCCCTTCCATGGATTTATAATAGTATTACGCTCTGGCTCTTGCTTATTCATGAAAAAGTGCATGGTATGAAGCTCATTTTCGGTAAATATACCCGCCAGGCGCTACCATGATACACCCCCTTCCCCCCCTGCTATTAGGGAGTTAATACTATATAGAAAATGTTGGTTTCTATTTGTATTTGCATTAAATTGAATAACAATTACTAAAGAATATTAGAGGTTATTCTAAAGCTATGAAATTAAGAGCTTAATCGGATTGCCAAACTTTCTTATTTAACCCCTTCAGGATCATGACTCGTTCTTAGTTTGCTTTGGTTTTTAGACGATTGTATTCAGCTTAGGAATGGTATAATATACCCTCCCTAAGCTGAATACAATCGTCTCAACCTTCTGACTACCCTATTATGGTAGTCAAAAGGTTGACATTCTTTACCCTTTTGTCACAGATCCTTTCTAAGCTATTTAAGATAGTAGGTCCATGAGCCAGGCCATCGACGGGTACAAAGGAGTACAAAGGAAATCAAGCAACAACAGATCTAGTGACCCTTCTAGGTTGCTTGTCCTCCAAAACACTGAGGATCAAGTGTCCAAACAGTGGTTTAGAGTGGGTAAGGGAACATTGGAAAGGGAATTACTGCCCTGGAACTAATGTCCGTGGCAGGATTAGGAAGTTAGTAGGGGACAGATGGGTTAGTAACTGAGGGGGGGATAAAATAAAGTTATTCATTTACAAACGCAGTCAGTCGCGGGTTTGATGCGAGATATTTGTCTACGCGGAGTTTAAATGAATCAACGGTGATGCAGTCTATAACGTTTCGGGGTATCATCTGGGTGGGCAAATTCTTGTTGCTATTTTCTTTTTCCTATATATGTCCACATTATTTATTGGTATGATAACCTTTGCAGAGGAGTAGCTTAAAGCCGGTATCACACAAGCGCTTTTTCCCTCAACATTTATCCTCAATACTGGTCTGGCAGCTTATGAGGTCAACATATGTATTATTTCTGTCATCTAAATTCATCTACAATCAGTCTAGTTTCCGATGCCAGTGTAAAATAATCCAGAAATGTTGCCAGAAAAATTTTGATCATCGAATGTTGACTATAAAAGCTCTCGTGTGCTACCGGCTTAATAGTAGTTATGATGCATTCACTATTTTGACCTATGTAAATGCCATACGCAAAAAAAAGGTTGGTCTCCGATGTTGTAAATTTCATAATTTGTGTGTCATTACTCATGATTTAAGTGCCATTTGCAGTTGCAGAGAAGCCCAGCAGATACAGAACCATTCATATAGATAAAATGATATTTATTGATATGATAAAATCTATTATATCAACGGTTGTCACCTGACTTTCTATTTCTGTTGCAGACATCTGGTGACCTGAGATATGGCTGCTGAAACTACTGAAATTCCAACCAAAAGGCAACGAATGGAACCTGAGGAATGTGCCATCCACTGCACCGATGACACCTCTGAGCTGGTGTCACCCAGAGACGTGGACTCCTGGAAGACATTGGTCAGGGTGGTGGAGATAAGGAACCATGCTGACCTCATGGGCCTCGCAAGAACAACACCTGAAGGGGAGGTGCCTCGGGTTTGGTACCACAGGAAATGCGGGAGCATCTTCACCATGAAGGAACTACTAGATGCCTACGTCCCGAAGTTACAGGCTGCAGGCAGTTCAGCCAGATCACCACGCGTTACTCCAAGCACGTCGAGAATTCTTGAGGAGAAGTGTAATTTCTGTGACAAAACCAGCAAGTACATCAAAGGTCAAAAGACCCGGGAGGACATGATCAAATGCTGTGAGCTGCGGGCAGACAGTAGGATACGAGATGCAGCTGTCAAGAAGCTAGATGACAGAATGCTGTCAATCACCAGCAGGGAGCTTGTTGCAGCGGAAGGGCACTACCACAGATTATGCTATCGCTCCTACACTAGAGGGAAGCCAGTTGTAAGCAGTGGACTTGCTGATGCTGAAGATAATGCTGATGATCATTACAAGACCACAGAAACACAGGCTCATGAGGAGCTTTTTTCGTACATCAGGAGCCAACTTCTCCCTTGCCAAAACATTGTGCCCATGGCAACCCTCAGGCAGCGATTTGAGGAATCAATGTCATGTCATGGCATCAGTATAGTCACCAGTTCGTCTAGGAAAAATCTACGTCGCAAGATAGAAAAAGAGCTGGGAGAATCTATCCACATCTGCCCTGATGACAACGGAAAACTTCTAGTGTGCACTAACAGTCTCTCGAAGAGTGACCTGGTGAAGAGAACACACGCTCTGCAGGTTGAGTTGGATGCTATGAGAGCTCAATCAGTTGCATTGGTTGCCAAAGCTGCTATACTCCGGAGGAATGAAATAAAACAGAATGAAATCAACCAAATGTGGCCACCTGATGTGAAACAGGACAAAGATATCATCCCACAATCTGTCATCAAGTTTCTGAAAACATTGCTGACAGGGAAGACTGACTATCCTCAGCCATCTGAAAGAGTTGAAGGTCTCACTACCTCCCTAGGCAATGATATAGTGTTTACCGTCACTGGTGGCAAGACCAAACCACCAAAGCACATCATGCTGCCCTTTGCGGTAAAGTCTCTGACTGGGAACACAGAACTTATTCGTACCCTGAATCGACTGGGCCATGAAGTTTCATACACACAGGTTGAGGAAATTGACACCGCACTGTGCCTCCAAAAGCTGGAGCGATCCCAGACGGGCGTGGCATTACCAAGCAACATCTACCAGGGAGTCTTCACCACTCTAGCCTGGGACAACATAGACCACTTGGAGGAGACAACTAGTGAAGAGGGCACATCGCATCGAGTCAACGGCATTGCTGTGCAGCCAAGAATCGTCGGACCAATGCCACAAGGTGAAGCCAAGACAATAAAAACGTCCAAGAAGAGGAGCATATCCCCACCACCAGCATCACTCCCCATGTACAACACTGGTCGGAGAGTGGGGCCCTCAGTCACTGTCACTCTAGATGTGGATGCAGACAAACAGGTCCAGGATGCCAGGGTCAAGAACTTGGTCTGGCTGCTTACTCGATTGTCAAACCCCGAAGAAGACCAAACCATCAGCAGTTGGGCTGGATTCAACATTCTCATCCGCAATGACACGTATGTGGTGCAGGACACTGTGAGCTACCTGCCTACTATTAATGCCCCAGCGACCGAGATGTCGACCGTCAATGAAGTCCTGACCCAAACTGTAAACATCATGGATACCCTGGAACTGAAGGAGATTGTCTGCGTCTTCGACCAAGCCCTCTACGCCAAGGCTGCAGAAATCACTTGGAAGCATGACAAGTTCAAGAACATAATATTGAGAATGGGGGCATTCCATACAATTTGCAACCTTTTATCAACTATCGGGAAGAGGTTTCAGGATGCTGGCCTGAGGGACTTGCGTGTGGAGTCTGGCGTGATTGCAGAAGGATCCATCACTGCTGTGATGGAAGGGCGCAAGTACAACCGTGCTGTCAGACTTCACAAGATCTTGTATGAGGCGATGATGAGGCTAGCTTGGAAGGGGTTTCTGCCTTGGATCCAAGTCAACCACGGAGTAGAGGCTCACCATCTGGAAGAAGCCCTCAGGAGCATCTCCACTTTCCTTGACGAGGTGTCCCAGGCCTCCTTCACAGAGCTCATGGATGATATATCTCTCACTCGTATCCTCCAGCTGTTCCAAGAGTACCTTGGCTCCCTCAGAAATGGCCACCCTCTGGCAGCTTTCTGGGTGTCTTACCTCAACATGGCTGAGATCATGCTGGGCTTGCTTCGTGCAGCAAGAGAGGGGGATTGGCTGCTCCACCTCGCATCAATCCACGCCATGATCCCATGGTGCTTTGCATATGACAAGCTGAATTATGCACGCTCCCTCCCATACTACTATGCCACAATGTCACGTCTTTCCATTGATCACCCAGAAGTGCACCAACAGTTCATGCAGGGTGGCTTCAGCGTCCAGCTTGGCAGCCAGAGTCCCTTCGGCATGATCCCGGTGGATCAAACTATTGAGGAAACTGTCAATCGAGATACCCAGACAGCAGGGCTTCAGCCAGAAACGGGCTGCTGTGGATAGGTACTACCTAACTTCTGAGTACCGCAGCATGTACCTCAAACACCTCAGAAGGATGGTGGGATGCGAGATATCTCACCTTAGCCACCCAGACCTGCTGATGCCTAGAATTACCAGGGATGAAGCAGATGTACAGTCCATTGAGAAGCTTCTTGAAGATGACTGGACGAATCCTTTTGACCCAAATGAAACTGAGTTTGTCTTCATTTCGACAGGTACCTTGTCTCCTCCGGATGTAGCAAGGGACCTTCTTGATGCCCACAAAATTGGCGCGGAAGCATACGAGGCATTCAAGCTGGACCGGCTTGAAAACGAAACACCAAAGACCCAGTGTTACGACCGGGACTCGTATAAAACAAGGGCTCTTAATCATTGGACTAGAAAGGCACACAGCCACAACGGTAACACTAGATCCAACCCTCGAACTTATAATGCCGGCGCACAAAAACACCTATGCCCTCCCGAGTTAAATCTGCGATAGCGGGGTATTCTCTAACTCGGTATAAATGCACTACTACTAGTGATGATGATCTCTGATACAGCCTGATCACAACAACATACAATTACGTTAATAAGGTATACAAGGAAAAAGATAGAGAGCTTAATTAAATCACTGGAATGATTTAATACAAACAAGAAGAAGGTATAAATAAAGTTACTCTAAACAATAATAAACTGTCACTCCTATATTAAAGAAAGTGAATGAAAGTCCTAAAGCATCGAACAGGAATCTTCTGAAGAAAAGTCTGATGCTGCTTAAGATGATCGAATCGGATTTTGAACTGTTATATAAAGCAGGAACAAGATATGACAAGTGTAGGGACATACAGTGTTAATTGGCACGGGAATAACGATAAATGTGCAATAGTATTATCTCCAACAACAAAAGAAGTACTTCCTCAGGCAATGCAAAAGCCTGCTCAGGTTGTGCAACTCAACAACAACCAAGGCTTACACTCAACATGAATAAAAATGCTGCATACATAACATAAGAGTTTATAATCCTAATCGGGTGTCTGCTAGGCGGATAAAGTCTAGCTGGGATGTCGTAGGCTAGGAAACAATGGCTGAGCAAGCGGCTCGTAGCCTAGCGAGGTCCTTAAGACTGTACGGCCAAATTACGTTAAATGACGGGGTGCTCTCTTGAGAGATCCAGATCGCTAGTATCTGGTTCTCTCCTGGCGACCCTCTTCAAGTCAAAGCAAAATGAGTTAGCACAGTGTTGGGTGGCAGAGGCAAAAGCCCTCACTCGCAACACAGTGCTAAACTCACAAGGTACACAGTCAGAAAGACAACCTAGGCTCCCCACGTATCCGTTGCGATTGTACAAGTTCAACAAAACCTGGTACACATCGGAAATCACAACACCAATAGCCTCACCCCAGTCTAGAATTAAATAGCCCAGCAGACAACCAAGAAATAGGTAGGGAGACACCGCGAGTGTGTCGAACCTCTACAGACAAAATGTTAACCCCTCCAAAATGTCTAACTAAACATGAAATATCTGAGAGCTTCAGCATATAATACGATGGCCGATATATGAAATCGTGCAGAACCAAAGGGGAGTTATGATGTTAAATAGATTAGAAGAATAAGAGGTAAGAAGTTGAGAGAGAGAGAAAGTGTTCTATAGGTTTAAGTCGGGGACAGATGGCAAGGGAGGTGTGAAGGTTATGCTGGTCAGGCAAGCTCTGAGCAAGGAAGGCACAAAGGCAGCAAGGAGTGCGGGGGGACTACCTTCTGCTGCGGCAGGAGGGCAGCAAAGCGGCCAGCCACTCAGAGGGCCTGGCCGTGGCATGACGTCACCGAGACAACGCGTAACACTACGCGCACAACACTCTGCCTCCTGCACTTACTCACTCACACTCTCTAGCTGTATCATTCAGTCTTATACATTAAACTTATAACTGATGATATAAAATATAATGCATTGTCACAGACGAAAATAAAGACCACTTCTATACTGCCCGTGACATGACGATTCACAAGAAAGAAAGTATAACATTGTAGATAGACTGTAGCCAAATTCATTGCCCTGGCGAGTGATAGCGAGTGGCCAAGCGAGTGGCTGAGCCCACGTGGCGTTCTGCTAAGCTGCAGGCGTCACACCAGTTCCATGACAAAATGACTAAGAAGAGGCTGAAGACGTTTTCAGATATCCGAAAGAAGCCGTCGACAAGCAACCCAAACAAGGTCATTGTGCAGGCTGACAGGAAGCTCTTCGCCCACATGGTCCTGATGGCAGAGAGCCGCCATCTCCAGATGAGTGATGTCCTTTCCCACCCACTAGGGCCATTGCCATGGGCACTCGCCAATGGAGATGGGACGCTGAGAAAGAAAAACAAAGCTGCTCTGGCCAGGGAGCTAGAGAAGTAGGTCTTACCAGCAGAGAATATCCCTATACTATCTGCTACAATCATTGATGGGATGAGTCTGGTTCAGAAGATGAAGGGCAATTACCAGACATTCTCTCAACTTGCAGAATCAGCACTGATTCAAATCCTACATGAAGGAGCCAGGAGCGAGAGAATCGATGTCGTCTTTGATGTATATCGGGAGGACTCGATAAAAAATGCAGAGAGAGTGAACAGGGGGTGCACCACAGGAATACAGTTTCGAAACATTGCACCAGGTCACCGGATACAGCAATGGAGAAAGTTTCTCAGCAGCTCGGCTAACAAGGCCAACCTCATAAGGTTCCTGGTGGCCGAGTGGAAGACACCCAAGCTGAGGGACAAACTGAATGACAAGAAACTCGATGTTGCCAGTGAGGAAAGCTGCTTGTGCATCACCAAGAACCAGTGGGCAGTGGTTGCAGGCCTGCAGTCGAACCAAGAAAAGGCTGACACAAGAATAATTTTGCATGCAGCTCATGCTGCAGAGGAAGGCTACAGTGCTGTATACAGTAATAACAGCTGATGACACCGATGTGTTGGTGCTATGCCTGGCATTCTCCGCTGATATCTTCTGTCCCTTGTTCCAGAAATGCGGAACGAAGAACTGAGTTAGGTATCTTGACATCACCAAGCTATGCCAGGCCTTGGGATACAGTGTCTGTACTGCTCTGATGGGCATGCACACATACACAGGATGTGACACGGTGAGTGCCTTCGCAGGTCGTGGGAATCTTGGAGCGTTAAAGCTCATGAGATCAGAGCATTGGCAAGAAGTGTTTCGCGAGCTGAGACAGTCTTGGGAACTATCAACGGACCTATTCAAGAAGCTGCAAGCATTCACATGTAAACTGTACACAACATCCACGACAACAGAGGACATCAATACAGCCCGCCATCAACTTTTCTGTGCAAGGCGTGGGGAGCTTGAGTCTAGCCAGATGCCACCATGCAAGGACTGCCTTTTCATGCATGCCATGCGTGCCAACTATCAGGCTGGCATCTGGAGAGGCAGAGAGGCAGGGGCTATCGATGGGAAACATATTCGAACATCCACAAGTCCCAAGCCCAGTCGATCATGGCTGGGCCAAAAATGACGATGGCCAGCTCACCGTGGAATGGATGCGGGGATCTCCAGCCCCTGATGCAGTGCTGCAGCTGCTGTCCTGCAAGTGCAGTCGTGGATGCAAGCTACCAGAATGCCAGTGCATGAGCAATGGATTGAAATGTACAAACATGTGCAAGTTGCAGACATGTGCCAATCAACCCCAAGACGAGGACATTGACATGATGATCTCGGAGGCATACCTCTGATCTTAAGGAGGGATCCCTCACACTTGAAAGACTGATAATTTGTGCTTCAAATTATCTGTGACATAAGAAAGAAGCTCATTATTTAATTTTAATTGTATTTACATCACATGTTTTGTTCTTGCCAGCAAAATAAAAGACTTTCTTTCATGGGTATCTGATTTTCATCAAATTCGGAGACATAAATATCATATTCATAAGGTGAATCAATTATTATTTTTATACTAGGGATATGAATACAAAGAAAAATGTACATTAGAATGATTTAGGTACCCTGAGTAGTCACCAAGCCCCAAAATACCGAAAATGCACTATACGCGATCCTCGGATTTCCACTCTAAGGTTCACATATTCAACGCATGATAACTACCACTAAGCTACCAGTCCGCAATGATTATCATACCAAACTGTGAAGTAGAGATGTCTAGCAAGTCAAAAATCACAATTAGAATTTGCCCACCCAAATGATACCCGTGGGTGCATTTTCGGGTCTTGGCTCATGGACTTTGCATCTAGGGGCTACGTTGTTTGACTGTCGGTCCGATTCACCGCGGGAGCACGGTGAGTCGGGGATGGTTTTGGGTGCTCTCGACCTGCCCGCTGAAATGTACCTCAATCATCACTCATCCCTCTCGTTCACCACTGTTTCGAGTCTCTCTACAACCTTTACGTCTTCATCGCGTCCTTCTCCAACCTCCACTACCCAGGCTTTAATCTCCTCTCCTGTTATCGTTTCTGAGTCTTCATCTTCTTCCTCTTCACCCTCTATCGCTGTCACCCTCGACCCTTTTCTGCCTTTCCTCTCTCGTTCTCTTTCCTCTTCTTTTCCAGTTTCATCCTCTTCTTGTCCTCGCTCCTCTGTCCTCCCTCTGTCCTCTCTCTCTTTGCACCTTCTTCTTTTACTAAGTTTGTCTCCATCCCTGCCTCTGCTGCTCTGGCCGGTGATGACGTCCTCTTCCACCTGTGTCTCCTTCAGCAGGTAGGAAAGGGGGTCACCTTCCACTCCCGCCATGATGACTCCTGACTTGTTACCGTCCAAACTGAACGTCAGGCTAAAGCTATGTCTTCATTCCTTGATTGTTCTGGCAACTCCATACCGGCTCATAAAGACCACCGACTCAACTCCTGTACAGGGACTGTCCTGATCCCCGCTTCCATACGTCTAGGGGGTCGACAATTCGCGGATTGTGCCAACCTAGTCAAGCACATCATTGTTGCTCAAGACCACAAGGTGGTTAGTGTGGTAAACCACCACATGAATACATGAATTAATAGAAAAACAAAAGAACGGTCCATCTCCCTTATGTGGGCAACTGTACCTGGGGTCTCATTACTGACCGGGACAAACTAACAGCGGAGGAAGGTCAATGTTTGATGCCTTAACCCCTTCTGTACCGAGGATGTATTTTGTGTTATTCCAGCTATGTTTAGACGATTTTATGCAGCTTAGGAGGAAACCGTGGTAGTTAAAATGGATAATTGAGATAGTTTGAAGCCGTTTGACTGTTACACGCCCTCCCTAAGCTGGATAAAATCGTCTAATAATATCCAGAATATAATGACAAGGACAACTCGGTACTAAAAGGGTTAAAGGGAGGTTTTTAGTTTGTTCCCTAGACCTCCATCAAGCTTAAAATTACACCCCCTTGACCCCCTTTCAAGATACACGTGTACATTTTTCGGTAGAAAATGTCCTGGCCAAAGGCCGGTTCCTCTTAAATTACAGGGTCGCTATCCCTCGCCAGGAAAAACTCAACACCTAACTGGCACGAGATGTCTTAAAATTGACACCTAAATGCCACGAAATGTCTTAAAAGTAACATAAATGGAGCAAAAGTTCTTAAAATCGCCAAACTAATAGGGCGAACGTCTTATAATCTCAAAAGCAATGGAGCTAAATATGAGGGAGCAATGGGTCCAGCAAAAAATCCCGCAAGTGGAAAGCTCCCCTTAACAATTAGTCCTATATATTAACCCCTTGTGTAGCGTCGAGTGCTTTATGATTATATTATAGTTATATGTAGACGATTATGTGCAGTGATTATATTATAGTTATATGTAGACGATTATGTGCAGTGATTATATTATAGTTATATGTAGACGATTATGTGCAGTGATTATATTATAGTTATATGTAGACGATTATGTGCAGTGATTATATAGTTATATGTAGACGATTATGTGCAGTGATTATATTATAGTTATATGTAGACGATTATGTGCAGTGATTATATTATAGTTATATGTAGACGATTATGTGCAGTGATTATTATAGTTATATGTAGACGATTATGTGCAGTGATTATATTATAGTTATATGTAGACGATTATGTGCAGTGATTATATTATAGTTATATGTAGACGATTATGTGCAGTGATTATATTATAGTTATATGTAGACGATTATGTGCAGTGATTATATTATAGTTATATGTAGACGATTATGTGCAGTGATTATATTATAGTTATATGTAGACGATTATGTGCAGTGATTATATTATAGTTATATGTAGACGATTATGTGCAGTGATTATATTATAGTTATATGTAGACGATTATGTGCAGTGATTATATTATAGTTATATGTAGACGATTATGTGCAGTGATTATATTATAGTTATATGTAGACGATTATGTGCAGTGATTATATTATAGTTATATGTAGACGATTATGTGCAGTGATTATATTATAGTTATATGTAGACGATTATGTGCAGTGATTATATTATAGTTATATGTAGACGATTATGTGCAGTGATTATATTATAGTTATATGTAGACGATTATGTGCAGTGATTATATTATAGTTATATGTAGACGATTATGTGCAGTGAACGAAGAATCTGTGGTAGTAGAAAGGGTTAAGTGAGATAGTTCGAAGCCTGTCATTTGCTAGAGGCCCTTTTGAAACTGAATGTAATCGTCTGATAGTAGCCAGATTTAAGCTAAAAGGACGGCATCGGTACTGAAAGGGTTATAGACATATCATTTCGACAGTTTATTCTGGCTATTAGTAGACTATTTTACTCAGATTAGCAAGGGTATATATCTGTCTATCCATTGCCAAACGACGTGATCCCCGAAGCAGTGGACACAAATGAATCGCCTCCATGCACCTCTGCCCTCCCTTAGTTTGTATTGATTATAGTTTACTGTTTATATGTGTATGACGGAGATAAAAGGCAGGCTGTTTGTAACGAGTGACTCCCACGAAGCCAGAAGAGTGAAAGAGAGCCAAATTCAAGGTAGTTCCTTATTCTGGACCCCCTTCTCCCTCATGTTTAGCCACATTAGTTTTTAAGATTTTTAGGACGTTTGCACCATTAGTTTGTCGATGTTAAGGCCTTTCGTCCCATTTATTTATCAATATCAAGACCTTTCGTGCCATTTAGGTGTAGAATGTTTCCTGGCGAGCGAGAGTGAGCTTGACATTTAGGAGGAACTAGCCTTCGGCCAGGACATGATGTTACCGAAAAATGTACAAATTGATCTTGAGTGGGGTCTTGGAGGTGTTTAAAAAAAAAGACAGGTTATACGCCGCTATAGGATCCTTAAGTTTTTTTGTTTTATCTTTCTCTCCTTTTCTCTCTTTCCCTGGCTTGTATCCATTTGGCCCCATTCAGCCAACTGTGTTAAGGCGTTTATCCCCATACAGGTGTCGATTTCTCCCTGGCGAGCGAAAGCGAGCCAACATTGTATGGAGAAATCCAGCTTCGCCGGAGACATTTTTCTATCGAAAAATGAACAAATTTAGCCTGCTGTCCATAACATTTAAAAAAAGTGCTGGCTCGCTACCGCCAGGAAAAAATCGACACCTGGATGGGGATTAACGTCTTAAAACAGTAGGCTGAATGGGGCCGAATGGCTACAAGGCAGAGAAAGAGAGAAAAGGAGAGAAAAAAAGCAGGTGACCCCCCCCTTAACAAAACACCTGGCAGCTTCTCACTCTACATGCAACATCATTTTAATAACCAAACCTGCCTTTGGACAATACTTCACCTAATTAGTTTTCTGAATGCCTGGATAACAGACACATATTACAAATGGCCAGGAAATTACGCGTTCAACATTATAGTGTGAGGAATGTTTGTCTATGACTCTGGTTAAGTTTCTCTAATATATGCAAAACAGTGATTACCACTAAGTTTAATGGAATGATATGAACATCAAAATTATTAAATGCAAAATATATATATATATATATATATATATATACATATACAGTATACTGTATATCTACACCAGGTTTTTTTCTGGGGTTTAATTGGGCAATGGTAGATTCTTACATGACTGGAGAAACCAAACTACACATGCACAAAAGTCGTAAAGGATAAATATAATACTGAATACACACATGAAATTCCTTTTAATGATCATTTAATACACAACACAATAATACATCTTACACTGATACATAGAATAATCACAATATATGTATGCCTAGCACGGGCGAGGATCCACCACGGACCTATAGAATTAATTTAGCACTCCTATTCTAACACTTGCGTAAATCTTGGAGATACAGTTAGCTCTTTCCGACATACTGAATTAACTTGCGAAAGTTAGGGGTTGCCCCCGGTATTTCCCCCACAACACTCTTTCTCACACTGAGGGATCGTTAGAAGTTGGAGGAATTTGGGGTTGCCACCAACTGACAGATTATGATCTAACTTACCTAACTTACTGAGCTCAATATGACGCAATCGCGTCATAAACTTATTATTGAGCTATTTCACTCAGTTCATAAGACGCGATCGCGTCATATGATACTTTTGGGCAAACCGCCATATGACGCGATCGCGTCATATATGACGGAGAGGGTTAATTTGCACTGGTGGTGGAAGTAATGTAACTCCCTCAACACTCCTATTATAACATTGAGTAGATTCGGAGATACTGGGACTGGTGGCTGAAGCGTTAATAGCCGAGTCCTTTCTCTCGGTCCTGTCGAGCCGCTTAGGTGGTCCTGCCATGTGGTAAATGGGGTAGGGATAAAGAGGGACTATTTGGTTTGTGGCCTTTAATAGTAGTTCATTATGTCATGACACAGGGTGCATACTACCGGATGAATGCCAGTATAAACTTAGACATGTCTTAAGTTGTGGCTGCTCGACTATCCTGACCATTATACTCGTCGCTGGTGAAGTTCTGTTTCGGAACTCTTGATGTAGGGTCTTTAATACAAAGTCGCTCGTGTCATGACAGAGTAACTAGGTATCAGGCTAACGTTGAGAGGAAGTAATATCATGATCATACTAGCTCTCCCATTCTGCCTCTGACCGTTGTAAGAGTGTTCAAAGAACCCAGGGGTCGGTTATTAAGTCTTTCTACACACATATTGGGGTAGAGAAAACCTTGTTGCATTTAATGCTTCCAAAACTCAATTTATTCATCTTACTACCCGTCAGGAACCTCCAGAGGACTATCCCTTATTCTTCAACAATACAAAAATCAACCCTTCATATTCCCTCAATGTTCTCGGTGTCTCTTTTTCTTCTGCTCTCACTTGGAAAGACCATATTACCAATCTCGCTAAGGCAGCCTCCCAGAAGCTGGGTGTGCTCAACCGCCTCAAGGGGTTCTTTACCCCTGCGCAGCTTCTTGCTCTGTACAGGGGCACAGTGCGTCCTTGTATTGAGTATTGTTCACATGTGTGGGGAGGATCCTCTCACACCGCACTCCTAGATAAAGTAGAAAGGAAAGCCTTTCGTATTATTAACTCCCGTCCACTCACCAACTCTCTGCAATCTCTCTCTCTTCGCCGCAATGTTGCATCTCTCTCACTATTCTATCGCTACTACAATAATCAGTGTCCCTCGGAGCTTTCCCAGTTTTACCACCTCCTCTACGTAGGGTACGTAGTACCCGCCTTGCAACACAATCCCACCCCTACTCTGTGCAACTCTCCAACCCAAGAGTGAAACGCTATACTCAGACTTTCTTCTATTCAACCGCTGAGCTCTGGAACTCTCTCCCAGAATCAGTCTTTCCCTCTTCCTATGACTTAAATTGCTTCAAACTCCGTGTGTCCAGGCATTTTAGCTCGAACGTCCCTTGATTTCGGCCCTGTCACTCTTTGAAATCTGGGGGAGGCACTCACTCCAGGCAGTTATGCCTTTTGTCTCCCTCATTCACATAGAAAAAAAAAATTATGTCCTCGACCATGGTTCTGGCCATATGCAGTATGGACTTTATATGCAGAGTGCCGTTAGTTAGACGGTGTCTCGCAAAGCCTGAACTATTAGATATATCTTGCCATGGCAAAGACTTCTTTAAGAATTTTGGAGAGTACTGAAATGATCCTGAAAGTCTATTTGTGGCATGCCCTCGGTGCTACTTTCAGTGTCAAAACTTGCAGCCTAAAAGAGATCCAAATGTTATTCCTACACCATGGTGTGGAAGCACAAAAGTTCACTAGTAGGGTAAAGAACTCTCAAACAATAAGGTAGACAGCCATGGGATGAATACTCGGATGAGTGAGAGGTTAATTCTTAGGCTCAAATCGTGCATGCAAGTAATGTGAGCCCTCAAATTGCTGACTCTACCTTGTTTTCGTTGAGATGGTCATGACGTTTGCTGCTATGTCCCAGGGCTGGTATTTGGAGGTTAGAAGATCATAGGTGCGGGAGGGGGGGGATTAGGTGACTGAGGTAGGCCCCTTAGAAATTCCCTGCTGGTGGTGGGAAGCCTGCATGGAAGAGCGGTGCATCTGGAGGGGGGAGATTTGGGTATGCTGCCCCTCGCTTGTTTGGTTGTATTTGGCTTTCCTCTCTTGTTTTCATGAACTGTTGATAGTTATTCTGATTTTTTTTCCTGGGGTGGATGGTAGAGCGTGGTTGATGGTGGCAACTCTGGCTTCTCGAGTGTTGAGGTCGGGCGGGGCTAATTTTGGTTTCGGATGGCCATGTTGTTTCCCTTCTTCCTTCATCTTTTCGTGTATTCTTGGTTGAGGTGGCTGCTTGGCGTTTATTTGTTGAGGCGAGTTCTTCTCCTTTTACTGTTTCCCTTTTCTTTTCTTCTTATCTTCTGTGGTCGTCCTGGGTGTTGTGGTTTTTTGTGGTTTCATATTTCTTTCTGTCTTGCCGGTATTCCTGTTCTTCCTAGCCGTTTTCTTTGGTGGAGTATTTTCCTTGCTGTTCCTCTCCTTTATCGTGGTCTCCCCTTCTATTTCTATTCTTCATTTCTGGTCCCGGCTGGTCTGTTGTGGCATGGTGGTTATCTTTTCGGGTATTTTATATACAGTACATATATATATTATATATATATATTTTCATTTTTTGTTTTGTTTTTCTATATTTCAACTACTCCCTCTCGGGCATAGGCTGAAAGCCTTTACACTGCACCGCTGAACACGGTGAGGCCCGTGAGGTCTTGTTCCAGTCTAGGGAGTGAGACATGCAAAGCACCCCGGCTCGAAGCAACTCCATCTCTAAAGCAACTTCGCCTCTGTGCTTCACCATCTCATCCCCCACACTCGGACCCTCACTCACAGAACGCCACCTATTGAGCAATTAACTCACTAGGCATTGCCCCCCTGTAACATATTTTGAATATGGGAATATTATTACAATGCTATTTAATCAGGGAACAACGAGGGTATTTTGTTGGCATTTCGGTGTGCTGTGGTAATGCACTGAAACTAGGTACAGCACAATTTCCATCCCAATAATATCTTCCCATTGACATATTGGGATTCGAACCCGGGTCCATTGGATTACCAGTTCAGTGGCAAGACCACTCTGCCACACCTCCCCTAATATACAGTATATATATATATATATAATATATAAAACATGAAAAATATAGATTCTTGTGGTAAAAATATATGCGAATATGCTTCCACACTAAAGGTGTGTAGAAAATGGTAGGTTCACTGCACAAAGTTTAAAAATGTTAGTGCTAAAATTAAATTGCATCTAAAATATATTGCATGCACAAAATAAGGGTTTAAAAAGTATGTCCGAGTATCTTATTAGAAGGCTCGGACTGTTGTGTACATATTAAAATAATGTTTATGTAAAAGTGTTAATGTTTAATACTTTTACAAAAACATTATTTTAATATGTACACAACAGTCCGAGCCTTCTAATAAGATACTCGGACATACTTTTTAAACCCTTATTTTGTGCATGCAATATATTTTAGATGCAATTTAATTTTAGCACTAAACATTTTTAAACTTTGTGCAGTGAACCTACCATTTTCTACACACCTTTAGTGTGGAAGCATATTCGCATATATATATATAATAGTTTTGAATTTTCATCACACACCATACCTACAGTAAGCGTCAGTATATTCAGAATTATACATTATTAAATGGGACATGGGTCGTTTTTCTGGACCCCTTTCTCCCTCGTGCTTAGCCCCATTAGTTTTGAGATTATAAGTTGTTTGGTCCTTTTCTTTGGCGATTTTAACACCTCTCGCCCAATTTCGTTGTCAATTTTAAGACCTTTCATGCCATTTAGGTGTCGATTTTTACCTGGCAAGCGATAGCGAGCCTGAAATTTTAAGAGTAATTGGCCTTCGGCCGGGACATTTTTCTTCCGAAAAATGTACAAAGTTATCTTGATGGGGGTCTAGGGGGTGTTTTTCTAAGCTTGATGGAGGTATAGCAAGGAAACTAAGTAATAAAGGAATACATTAATATTAATGGACCAAACAAACGGCCCATCTCCCCTTAAAATCAGAATATTATATTATCTAAACTGTGTGGAGTGTTGACTTAGTGTACACAGAAACTGTGTGGAGTGTTGACTTAGTGTACACAGAAACTGTGTGGAGTGTTGACTTAGTGTACACAGAAACTGTGTGGAGTGTTGACTTAGTGTACACAGAAACTGTGTGGAGTGTTGACTTAGTGTACAAACAGAAACTGTGTGGAGTGTTGACTTAGTGTACACAGAAACTGTGTGGAGTGTTGACTTAGTGTACAAACAGAAAGAGTGTACATATGTTTAATAAATAAGAACATACACGGTGTAGAGGTATTGAAGTAAATGCAAATATCAGTAAATAATTATATGATATGTTTAATGTTTTATCTTAGCATGATTCGATAGTTTGTAGATAGATAGATACAGAGAGAGAGAGAGAGTGTGTGTGTGTGTGTGTGTGTTGGCTACATCAAAGAAACCCTCGTACAAAAGGACCAAGGACCAGGTACTTGGCTTCTCCTAAACATTGTAGATATAGCAGGAGTCAGACTCTGCCTATAGAACCAGGTACTTGGATTCTCCTAAACATTGTAGATATAGCAGGAGTCAGACTCTGCCTATAGAACCAGGTACTTGGCTTCTCCTAAACATTGTAGATATAGCAGGAGTCAGACTCTGCCTATAGAACCAGGTACTTGGCTTCTCCTAAACATTGTAGATATAGCAGGAGTCAGACTCTGCCTATAGAACCAGGTACTTGGCTTCTCCTAAACATTGTAGATATAGCAGGAGTCAGACTCTGCCTATAGAACCAGGTACTTGGCTTCTCCTAAACATTGTAGATATAGCAGGAGTCAGACTCTGCCTATAGAACCAGGTACTTGGCTTCTCCTAAACATTGTAGATATAGCAGGAGTCAGACTCTGCCTATAGAACCAGGTACTTGGCTTCTCCTAAACATTGTAGATATAGCAGGAGTCAGACTCTGCCTATAGAACCAGGTACTTGGCTTCTCCTAAACATTGTAGATATAGCAGGAGTCAGACTCTGCCTATAGAACACTCAGACACAAAGTAAAAATAACTATACCCCCCCCCCCCAACACTTTCATCTCTCTATCTTCCTTTTCCCCTCCCTTCTATCTCTCTCTCCTCCCTTTTCTCTCTCTCCTCCTTTTTTCTCTCTCCACCCTTTTATCTCCTCCCTTCTCTATCTCCTCCTATAAAAAATAGAACTGCAAGTAGTTACAAGGGATAATTAGTGTGTCAATACCTTATGGTTTCTTCCGGGGTGATACTCTAGCTGAACATAGTTACATAGAGTTATATACTGTAGTACACAGACTGCACAGACCTTGCGGCTCCTACTATTGTCCATTCATTATAGGTAGGTCAAACATCTTGGCCAATAACCTCTATAACTCATATAAGACGCGAGTAATCAAGCTAATATTTTTACCATAAACAAATATATAAATGAGGAAATAAATATGCCCATCACCCCCTTAAGCCAATAAACATATACTAATTTCAGTCTAGTTCCCGATACCATTATAAAAAGGCCCGGAAATATTGCGAGAAAGAACCATATACTGTATTTGCAGTGAAAAGTTTGACATCACCTTAACCCCTTCTTTACCGGCGACCTTTTGTTTAACTTTGCTCTGGCTACTATTATACCATTATATTCAGTTGTAAAAAAGACCTCCAGCAATTAACAGGCTTTGAACTATCTCACCTAACACTTTTTACAACCACATACCCTTCTTATATTGCACAAAATCGTCTATATATAGCTAGAATAATAAGAAATAGACGTGGCCGGCACAAAAAGGGTTAACCCTTTGAGGATTATGACGCGTTTTGACAGTTTATTCTGGCTACTATTTGACGGTTTCAATTCGATTAGGAAGGGTATACGGAAGTCAGAGAGTTACTTGAGATAGTCTTTACGCTTATCATTTGACGGTTTCAATTAAATTAGGAAGGGTATACGGAAGTCAGAGAGTTACTTGAGATAGTCTTTACGCTTATCATTTCCAGATCCTTCCTAAAATGTATACGAGCGTTTAATCATAGCCATCATAAACTGTCAAAATTCGTCATAATCTCCAATGGGTTAGAGGGGAGGTAGTTGCTTTTTTTGGACCCCCTTCTCCTTCAAGTTTGGCCTCATTAGTTTTGAGATTTGATGGCGTTCACCCCATTAGTTTGTCGATTTTAAGACCTTTCGTCCCATTTCTTTATGAATATCAAGACCTTTCGTGCCAGTTTGGTGTCGATAAACTGACAAAATGAGTCATAATCTTCAAAGGGTTAAAGTACAAGTGAAACAAGTGCACAATTAAACAAAGCGGGGAAACACAAGGAATGTATGTATGTATATAATGTACTCAGGCACAATACCCCATTAGCTGGGGGTGGCCGACTCGAGGCAGAGTCCGAACATAAACACATTTAAAGTTCCAATTCTTATGCAAGGTTCACACATTGGCGAGTCTGAGCGCGAGGCCAACGCGAGTGATGAAATTCTTGCACTCGCCAATGATTATCCCAAATTCGCCGACACTCACCGACACTCACCGACACTCGCACAGACTCGTGTTGACTCGGACTGCACCGCGTACACTCGCGAAGGCGGCCAAAGATTTCATGCATGCATGAAAAATTGGAGAGTCAAGTGGGACTAGGACGCCAAACCGCATAGACTCGCGTAGACTCGCGTAGACTCCTGTAGACTCGTGTGACACTCATGTAGACTCGCGTGACACTCATGTAGACTCGCGTTCTACTATTTAGACATTAAATGATCGCGAGTCTACATGAGTCTACAGGAGTATACGCGAGTCTACATGAGTGTCACGCGAGTCTACATGAGTGTCACACGAGTCTACATGAGTGTCACACGAGTCTTTATATTATCAACAAAGGTTCCTTTTATAAACGTGGAAATTACTTGTCGACAGAGAAAAAATATAAGTTAACCCGCTGAGTGCCAGGGACGTATATATACTTCCTCGCCGAAAAAAAATCGTAGCAGCGAAACGACTGCACCTATGGCTGTCATATTTTTACCACATGTACCTTACCCTCTTGGCTACCCACAAAAACAAAATCCCAAATTCCGCCTCCTACCCACTCGCTGACTGTCGGTCCCCCGTCAGAAGGAAAAAAAAGGAAAATCTGTGGCGGCGAAACGACTGCACCAATCGGTTACATATTTGTGTGACAAGTCCCTTACCCTTCTGCCTTCCCCCCACCACACCCCCAACCGCCTCCCACCACCCACTTCCAGCGTATCCGTACGAAGATAAGGAAAAAAAGGAAAATCCGTGGTGGCGAAACTACCTTACCAATCGGCTTCATATTTGTAACATGAGTCAATTACGCTTCTACCTTCCCCACACCATCCCCCAAACCACCCTCCCACCACCCTCCTACCCATACATTCTGATACCATAAAAGTCTCTGTAGTCTATAGTGTCTTTTTAGCTACTTTCCGGACCATCGGGGACCTGATTTCTGTCGAAAATGGACAAGGGGAGCGGTTTGTTTACCATTATCCTTCCTTTCTCTCCCAACTTGATAGATTTAGCAAAAAAAAAAAAAAAAAAAACAACTCTGGCACTGGCAAGAAGCACACCGTCAAAATTGGCTGGCACTCAGCGTGGTAATATGAATTCAAGTTGTGTTATGAATAATATTGATATTAACATCAATAATGAAGAGAGAACAAATACCATATAATATGAATGAAATAGGTTTCTGGAATAATATTGATATTAACATAAATAATGATGTGGAATATATGCAAAGGATATATGATGACAAATAATAATATACAGATTGATATCCAACATGAAATATAAATAAATACAAGATATAAATTAAATAGAATATACACTCCATACACTCCTGTTAACTTCCTGTAGACTCGCGTTCATCTCGTGTAAACACGTGTAAACTCATGTAAACTCCTGTGACACTCGTGTAGACTCCTATAGACTCGCACTATTCGTACCCTGGAATGTGACCGTTATTTTTCAAATTTCGGCGGTGCGTGTTGGGGTCGTGTTACACTCGCCGTCACTCGCGGATACTCCTGTGAACTCGTGTAAACTCATGTAAACTCGTGTAAACTAGTGTTATATTCGTGTTATATGCGTGTTTACTCGCATCAGATGCTACTCGCGTTGGGTTCGGGCTCCCTCAACGGCGGTATGCGGCGAGTGTGACTCGCGTTGGCCTCACGCTCCGACTCGCCAATGTGTGAACCTTGCATTAGGGTCCGGGACCACTTTCGCGTTCCCTCGCCCCTTTCTTTGTTTCGTCAAGTAGGTGAAAGGCAAGGAATACTATTGACAAAATACCAAAGTAAGACATAGGCCTACGAGGTGGAAACATCAGAAACATATAAAACAAATAAAGACAAAATAAAATAAACACGAATGAAGGTATACTATATAAACTGACCAATATATAATTAATTAAATGAAAGGTCATGTACGGTAGCGCTAATAAGTCATGATCAGCTAGCATTACGTTTGGCTGGCTCTGGGCTGTATTTAATGTCTGTTAGATGTTGAGTAGGGTGGATAAGTGTAGGAACATGTTGGTATATCTCACTCAAAAAGAAGAAATCATGTGTAAATATTGCTGATACCAATTATTGATCAAAACATAATTGGTGCCGAGACATCACTTATTAGGCCGATTGTACGATAGTGCTAATAAGTCATGTCTCAGCTAGCATTACATTTGGCTCGCTCTGGGCTGTATTTAATGTCTGTTAGATGTTGAGTAGGGTGGGAAACTGTTGGAACATGTTTGGATATCTCACTCGAAATTAATAAATCAAGTTTTTAGATATTGCTGATACAAATTATTGATCAAAATATACTTGTTGCCGAGACATCACTTATTAGGCCAACTGTACGAGAGAAGAATGCCCATTATGTAAAGCAGGAAATCCCGTGTATATGGTTACTAAGGGGGAAAACAAATCGAACCTCCTTCTCCCTCATGTTTAGCCCC
This sequence comes from Paralithodes platypus, assembly GCA_032716605.1. Taxonomy (NCBI): domain Eukaryota; kingdom Metazoa; phylum Arthropoda; class Malacostraca; order Decapoda; family Lithodidae; genus Paralithodes; species Paralithodes platypus. The sequence continues at coordinate 16,457,382 of CM064573.1, read as the reverse complement.
ATTAGTGTTCAGATTAAAGACGTTCGGCCCATTAGTTTGGCGATGTTAAGACCTTTTGCCCCATTGTGTTGTCAATATTAAGACTGTGTCATTAAGGTGTTGATTTTTTTTTCCGGGCGACCGATAGCGAGCCTGTAATTTAAGAGAAAGCGGCCTTCGGCCGGGACATTTTTCTATCGAAAAATTTACAAATTTATCTTCAAAGAGGGTCTTTGGCAAATTTTGTTTAAGCTTGATGGGGGTCTAGGAATCACACTAAAAATCTCCCCTTAAGGGACCCCACCTCGCTTTTTTTCTCTCTCTCTTTCTCCCTCTCTCTTTGGCTGTTATCCATTCGGCCCCATTCCGCCTACTATTTTAAGACGTTAACCCCAATCCAGGTGTCAATATTTTCCTGGCAAGCGGGAGCGAGCCAGCATATATATTTTTTGTTTTAACAGCAAGCTAAATTTGTACATTTTTCGATAGCAAAACTTCTCCGGTGAAGCCAGATTTCTCCATACAATGCTGGCTCGCTATCGATCGCCAGGAAGAAATCGACACCTGGATAGGGATAAACGTCTTAAAACAGTTGGCTGAATGGGGCCGAATGGATACAAGCCAGGGAAAGAGAGAAAAGGAGAGAAAGATATAAAACAAAGCCGGTGACCCCCCTTAAGAATATAGTGAATATAAAAGCTAAGAAAAACAAATTAACCACTTGCGAGTTTCAGGCTATAAGGAAGTTGAAGCTGTAGACATCGATATTTAGCACAATTACCAGCTAAAATACAGATGTAATGCCTTTATAAATACATACAAACCTAATTAAATACATATTCAATCCATCAGAAGCCTACATTATTATTGCAGTTGTTATATATCAATGTTTACGGCTTCAACTTCCTTATAGCCTGAAACTCGCAAGTGGTCAATTGAGAAAAGCAATGGAAATAACGTACATAGCATCAAATAATGCTACCAACTATCGCGAGTTGTTCATGGCATTCTCCAAATTACCAGACATTTATTTTTGTTATTTGTTTATTTGTTGATTACGAAAACTTGGCAATAAGATGATGCAGAGGCATAGTAGGTAGCGCCAACGAACTTGACAATAATCTGGACCCCTTAACTTCTTATAACTCAAAATTAATGAAAGCAATCGGGCTGATATTTTTATCATTTGGGACGAGTCCAACAGGAAATAGGTGTGGAAATTTACAGCCAGTTTGCTCAAGGTTCTTTTGAGTTACGAAGAGGTCAGCGATCGAGATAATTGTCAAGTTCGTTGGCGCTACCTATAGTTTCATATGTTTTCGTTATGTATCGATAAATCAGCATCTACAGGATTTAATGTGCAATCAGCTGGATATAAACCGACTAATAACCAAGAGATGGCCATGCCAATTTACCGCCAGCTGGAATAAATAGGCTGTAGGTAGAAGGACGGGCAGACATCTGTGTATATATATATTGTAATCCTTTATCCAGGCAGGCAGGTTGTGTGATAAAGGCCTTGAGCAGAAATGTTACAGAATACAGCTGCAGCTCAATCCTTTGTTATATGTTCACTTGTATCTACAATAACACAACCACACCCACACACACTTATATATATATATATATATATATATATATATATATATAGAGAGAGAGAGAGAGAGGTAGATAGATAGATAGATAGCAGTGCTTGAATCATTATTAGAGTAGGGTTTTTTGCCACATTAGTTGGCGATTTTAAGATTTTTCGGTCCATTTCTTTGTCAATATTAAGACCTTCCATACCATTTAGTTGTTAATATTTTCCTGGCGAGCTATATCGAGCCTGTAATTTATAAGGAACCGGCATTCGGCCATGACATTTGTCTACCGAAAAATGTACGAAATTATCCGAAAGGGGAATCTTGTGGATGTTGATTTAAGCTTGATGGAGGTCTAGGGAGGAAAGTAAAGAATTAATACATCATCAAATCAATATACCAACAAATAATCCCTACCCCCCTTAATATACCAACAAATAATCCCTACCCCCCTTAATATACCAACAAATAATCCCTACCCCCCTTAATATACCAACAAATAATCCCTACCCCCCTTAATATACCAACACATAATCCCTACCCCCCTTAATATACCAACATATAATCCCTACCCCCCTTAATATACCAACAAATAATCCCTACCCTCCCTTAATATACCAACATATAATCCCTACCCTCCCTTAATATACCAACAAATAATCCCTACCCTCCCTTAATATACCAACATATAATCCCTACCCCCCTTAATATACCAACATATAATCCCTACCCTCCCTTAATAAAACAACATATAATCCCTACCCTCCCTTAATATACCAACATATAATCCCTACCCCCCTTAATATACCAACATATAATCCCTACCTCCCTTAATATACCAACAAATAATCCCTACCCCCCTTAATATGATTTTCTTGCTTATTCCGGCCATTGTAGGCAGGCTTCATTCCACTGCCATTTATCGTGATAGCACCTCCTCACTCTCTGACCAAAGTCATTTACATACAATCTCGCCGGAAGCCTAGAGCGGGTTTGTGTTCAGTTCCCTTTCCGGTGAAACTAATAACCGTGCAAATTTAGTTGAAATTGTCAATGATTTTCTCTGCTTCTTGATTTGTTTCGATATCTACGGGTCTAGTACTTCACACTTCATGACACGTATATGGGTTCCTATCTACCACAACCTTCAATACTTCGTTGTATTCCTTTTCCAATATGATAATGGCTTTTCTAGTTCATTTTATCCCACCCTGAGCGTTCTTGTTCTATCTATTAAGGGGAGGTTTCTAGTTTGTTTCCTACTCCTTCAGCAATCTTAAAATTTCACCCCCTCGACCCCCTTTCAAGATAAATTTGTAAATTTTTCGGTAGAAAAATGTCCCGGCCGAAGGCCGATTACTCTTAAATTACAGGCTCGCTATCGCTCGCCAGGATAAAATCGACACCTAAATGGCACGAAAGGTCTTAAAATTGACAGAATGGGGCGGAAATTCTTAAAAATAACCAAACTAATGGGGCAAACGTCTGAAAATCTCAAAAGCAATGGGGCTAGACATGAGGGAGAAAGGGGTCAAGAAAAAAGTCCCTCAAGTGGAAATCTCCCCTTAAGTGGGGTCACCTGCTTTTTTATTTTTATCTTTCTCTCCTTTTCTCTCTTTCTCTGACTGGTATCCATTTGGCCCCATTCAGTCAACTGTTTTAAGACGTTCATCCCCATCCAGGTCGATTTTTTCCTGGCGAGCGATAGCGAGCCAGCATTGTATGGAGAAATCCTGCTTCGCTGGAGACATTTTCCAATCGAAAAATGTACAACTTTAGCTTGCTGTAAAACAAAAATATATGTATGCTGGCTGGCTACTGCTCGCCAGGAAAATATTGACATCGGGATGGAGTAAACGTCTTAAAACAGTAGGCTGAATCGGGCCGAATGGATACAAGCCAAAGAGAGAGGGAGAGAAAGAGGAATAAAGCGAGGTGGGCTCCCTTAAGCCAATATATAACTAAACCCTTATTAGCAGGCTCATTCTATAACTCATCACAACAACATACCTGACCTCCATGTCACTTATAATTAAAACCAACGCCACTCACTATTGGTAATTCAACTGCTGTTTGACCATTCCATCCCGGACACTAATGGTGAAATGAAGCCATCCTGACTCGTCCCCTCCACCCACCCTGCTCTAATGAAACCACATTTTGTCCTCGAACTACACGCTCACTATTGCGTTCATGTGGAGTGATAGCTTTGGTTACAAGTGTGTGAATTTTTATTTTGTTTTTGTGTGTTCATTGTTTTCTGTTGTGTTTTGTGTTGTCCCTATTCTTGCTCTGTCTTGAGTCGGCCACTCCCCCCCCCCCCCCCCGATAAAAAAAACAAACAAACATAGGAAAAGTTGAGATTGGGTTCTGAGTAAATAGATAGATAGATAGACAAGTCGACTAATAGGTGACTAAAACCATCATGGTTACAAATCAAAGCGGCCCCACTCTCATATTGTAAGCAAACTTAGGTTAAGCTTACCAGCCATTACATAACATGTCACTACTCTTAAGCATACTTACCTCACTAAGCGTAACTACTGAGGATTGGACTTATGGTAATATTGGTTTAGAACCGCTTTACATGAATCTTTCTTCTTCCATAGCATACAGTTTTTCAGTGACAACACCATTTCAAATAGTTGTACTTTTGGTACCCTTCACTTAATATTATTCATTGTATTAGACAATACCACTAATCCCAAGCATGTTGCCTGCATTGCTAGAAGTTTGTGGCTGGGTGACAGGAAACATATCAAAACTAGAGGGGCATTCGGAAGTGTGCGTACCTCCGCCTACGCTGGCGGAAGTATACGCACTACTGATCGCCTCCAAAATTATATTATATTTAATATGGCGCAAATCCTATTGGCCCACCAAATTTCGTGATCATCGGTACATAACTTTTTGAGATATCTTGCTTACAGACCCGCAAACAGACAAACAAACAAAGGAGGTAAAACCATAACCTCCGTCCAACTTCGTTGGCAGGGGTAATACCTTGAGATTGGAAGCTGGTCAATCAAATTTTAATTTGTAAGAACAATGATTGTGAGTGCCATTTATGCTGAAATATATCGTGGTCTGATTACTATAAAGAAAACAAGAAATCAATATTGATAAACCTGATGATTAACTCGTTCAGTACCGTTGTCGTCCTTTTAAGTGTATTCTGGCGAATACTTTAAGTGTATTAGACGATTTTATGTGGATTAAACAGGCATTTGACAGGCTTCAAACTATCTCACTTAACCATATGACTGGCCTACTGTGTGTTCTTGTTGTTGTTGGTTGTACGGTTGCCAAGACAACAACACTTTCTCTAGTGCAGTTTTAAGTGGTTTTAAGCCTTAGATTAACCCGTAGGCGCCTCAGAGGCCATCCGGGTCTCACAGTGACAATAGCTAATGGCCTCCTGAGAGCTCATCCGGGACTGATGGGTTAAGCTGCACAAAATCGTCTAAATATAGCTAGAATATACTTTAAAAAGACGTCGCCGGTACAGAAAGGGTTAACACCAATGTTATGGGTTATGAATATTGCTTCACCCGATACTGAACTACTGATGGGTCATAGACATATAAAATTAACTCCTTCTCTACCGGTGCCGTTGGTGTAACTTTATTCTGGCTACTATTAGACGATATTATTCAGTTTAAAATAGATCTCCAGCTATTAACTACCTTCGAACTATCTCACTTAACTCTATATACTACCACAGATCCTTCTTAAACTGCTTCAAAATAGTGTAAATATAGCTAGAATAAACTTCAAAAGACGTCATCGGTATAGAAGGGGTTAAAGGGAAATTGGCTTTTTCTGGACATTCTTCTCCCTCATGAGTACTAAGCCCCTTTAGTTTTCAGTTTTTAAGATGTTCAGCCCATTAGTTTCGCGATTTTAAGACCTTTCGTCCCTTTTCTTTGTGAATATTAAGATTTCTCGTGTCATTTTGGTGTCGATTTTTTCCTGGTGAGCGATAGCGATCCTGTAATTTAGGAGGAACCCGCCTTCGACCGACCGGGACATTTTTATACCGACAAATGTACAAATATAATTATCCTGGGGTTGTTCTTTGATGGAGGTCTAGGGAGGAAACTAGAAACATAATATATAAATCTAAAAATCGACCAAAAAGTTAATCAACAATCTTCAAACAAGTCTTTGACTAATTTATAAACAAAAGTATTGTATAGGAATTATTATTATTTAAGTCTTCTATAAATCAGAGTGAATGGTAGACGTAACGAGATGTGATCATTAACCCATACTGTACCATAGGGTAGTACCATAAATGTAGCCCCCAGTACCAAGCATTGTGGCCAAAATGGCTTCAAAGGTAAGATATAACAACCTCCCACCTCAAAACTTAATGAAACACTGACCCAGACAGCCTGTGGAAGCTTGCAGCCAACCTAAGAAGTTTTGTCAATTCCTTAGAACAGTGTTTACAAGTCATGGTAATATAATATTAATATTATATACCTTCATAATATATAAAATCGCCAAATAATAGCCAGAAATCAGAACAAAATGTGTCATCGTAAGTTAAGTAACATGTATGGTTTTGTCGTTACTTCATCATCAGTGTCTTACTTCCATAAATCATTGTTTTATATATAAACTAATATAATACAATATGTGAGTGGCCCTTGAACCTTTGTCAGTGACGGTAAACGTTCAACAATCAGCGATCACATACGGTAATCAATCCATAATGCAATGCATAAGTGTGTTGATTTTCGGTGTGAGCGTCCTGGGTTCGAATCCTCGGACTGCCACATGTATTTGTTAATTTCATTAATCGAGTTTAGGAGTAAAGTTGGTCAGTGGAGAGAACATAATAATTATATGTATATATATATATATATATATATATATATATATATATATATATATATATATTTCTTTGTTTTTTTGGTAGGGGAGGGGGTCTGCCTTGGAATTCCCCAGTTTCGCTCCATTAGTTTAAAGATGACACCCCCCTCTCAACCTCGGCCCAAATAGTGTTAAGACCGACTCAGCAGAAGTTGGTCCGGCGCAGCTCAACTCTATTAAACAAAAATCCTGAGTTGCAGCCTCGGAACATATCCTTAAGGGGAGATTTCCACTTGAGGGATTTTTGTCTTGACCTCTTTCTCCCTCATGCTTAGCCCCATTAGTTATGAGATTTTAAGATGTTCGCCCCATTAGTTTGGCGATGTTAAGAACCTTCGCCCAATTTATGTGAATTTTAAGACCTTTCGTGCCATTTAGGTGTCGATTTTTACCTGGCGAGCGATAGCGAGCCTGTAATTTAAGAGGAACCGGCCTTCGGCCGGAACATTTTTCTACCGAAAATTTTACAAATTTATCTTGAAAGGGGCTCAAGGGGGTGGAATTTTAAGATTGATGGAGATCTAGGAAACAAAATAAAAACCTCCCTTTAATGGCAAAAGTTAAGTGGTAATTTGCAATACGTCAAGAGAGCATCTTCCTCTTACTCGTATGATATAATGGTTAGAGCGTGTTAATTTTGTGGTATCCTAAATTCGAATCCTGAGAGGATCACATACCTTCAACGATTTTAGGAGTATGGTTGGTTGTTGGAAGGAACATAATAATTGATATTGGTTCAGGAGTAATTTATCGAGAGGACTTCCCTAAGTGGTTAAGGCCCCATTAATTGCTCTTTCCATTCACAATATGCATAGCCTACGTGAGTTGCAGTTGGGATGTGTGTACATGCTTAGATTGATATGCAGGATTCGAAGTTGCATAATAAATCGTAGGCAGTGTCCACCAACCTTTAACTGTCTTCGTGGTGCGATGTATAAGGTGTTGATTTTCGGTGTGAGCATCCTGGGTTCGAATCCACGGACTGCCACATGTGTTTGTAAATTTCATTAATCGATTTTAGGAGTATGGTTGGTTGTTGGAAGGAACATAATAATTGTATTAGGGGGGTTATATGGTGTTAAGAACGTTGTTATATATATTATTATCTAGCGATAATTGGTGTTTCCATGTGTTGGTGTTCGGGATGTTCACGTGTCTCTTTGTCAGTATAGCAGTTGATCTGCTATACCCTGTTCTGGATAGGTAGGCCAGAAATCGTTAATCCCAACCTTTGTGACTCAAAAAGGGGCTAGAGCGAATGTAATGTAACATGTTGAACATCCTAACTGCTCTTCTGGGAGTAAGGTGAACGCTTTGAGGATCACACGTTTTATAAATTGTCTCCTAGCTATAACTAGACTATTGCATTTAGCTTAGGAAGAACTTATCGGAACTAGAGAGATAGTCGTGATAGTTTTCACCCCTTTGATTCTTAAAGATTTGTTCCTAATCTGCATAAAGCCATTTAATGTTAACCAAAAAATACTGCCACACCGCATCATAAGCCTCAAAGGATTAACTATCATGATGCGGTGATGAAAAAGTGTAGCTGATGATCTAAGCTGATTAATTTTCTAGCAAAGATACATACTTTGACCCAATTTATGGCCACATAATGAGGTTAATCGGCGTTCACACCTCGCTGTACATTTAAATAACATAATCAAGCAAATGCAAATCGTAACCATTTAATGCTGCACATGTAATTAGGGGTTCGTCCCCTACGGGGAACCCCTATTGTAATCATTAAACCCGGTTTTTCATCCAAATTCTTCTTACACGCCGGTTTCGACGCAATAACTCCAGAACCGCTTTTTGGAACGGGATCAAACTTTCACAAGAGGTGCGTTTTTGTATTGGGCAACTTTTGATATGCTAAACATCCGGCATGGTGGCCAAACAGGTCCGTGGCAGCCGATTTCCCGAAAAAATTGACGCCTAAATACCGTCTCTCCCACTCATAGGAAACGACTGGGCTTTGGCATACGGACTCCCCTACTAATGCTCCGCAAATGTTATAGAGAAGGTTCTGCTTTTGCACGTGGGGTTTTTTCCGGCAATCTTGAAAAAAACTTGAATTCCACATCTTGAAAACTACGCCGATGATCAAAGCCATGCTTGCGTAGTTGGGTGAGGCTCGCGATTCCGAACGTTTTGATAACAAAAGAATATAAATGGGTGGAATAGTTTGGCCGCAGCATTGAAAACTGTCTATTCTTAAATGACTTTAAAACCGCATTCGCTACCCACACAAAGTTTACCGTCTACAGTCTATAGGCTTCCACGCATCCCCCAGTTTTGCTTAATAACATAATCTCTTTATTATTCAGATCTATTATTTTTTTTGTATTTAACTCTCTCAAAACAGTTCGAGTCCCTACGAATTCCAGCAATTATTTACCCAACCTACCTATACATACCTACCCTACCAAATAATAATGATAATTCAAATTTATTTTTGGTGAATGACAGAGTATTGGCTAAGGTTTTTAACAATTCCTCCCTTTGCCAAATGCTTTGTTTAATAACAATGATATGGACCTTTAAAGTTTTGGCAATTGCCTGTGTGACTTACCCTGCCCTTCCTTCCTACCTCCCTCCTCCCTCATATCTAGCAAATGTATCAACAACCACTCTAGTGAACTCTCGGTATTTAGTTTATTCAGCTTAACCCTTAATTAGAGGCTCACCACATAAGTCGAGTTAAATAAAGCTGGACTATGTGGCGGCGCTCGACATAACTCGAGTGGTAATTTCAGCACGTAATGTTGCTGAGAGAGAGAGACAAGTGGTGGCAGGAGAGTAGCGAGCGTATGACTGCTCCAGACCACCGCGGCGAACATACTGACACGAATCCCAGCTCCCTCCTCCCTCTCTCACTCGCTATATAATATCGGGAATTATCGGGAATGCTTTTTGCACTCGCGTTGCACGGTTATTGCAAGAAAACTAGCCATCATAAAAGGATCGTTATGGTGTCATTCGAAAGCTCTGTTTATGCCCTTTCAGGGATAGGTACTTGTTTTACGTTCTGGGTCTTATTTAGGCATGAAAATGATCACGTAAACAGCCCTATTTTGGCTAAAAACACCCCGCTGGGCGGTACATATAAATAAACCGCATAGGCCGCTCGTAAGGTGTTAATACTATTTATCCACATAAAATAGAAACCTATCACGATTTTTGTCTAATACAACCATAGACAGTGCTATTACATATTATTTGAACATGATGTCGAATTTAGCAGTTGCTGTTTACCTTGAACAGTAATGACAGAACCGAAAGCTTCTCTTGCCGTGTAGTACTCAAAGAAAGCAGGGTTACTTAAGCCGGCCCATACCGAACTGTTACCAAGTCAGAGATTCAGAGGTAACTTTCACAATGCATTATAACCCTAGACAGACACCAATATACCACTAAATCATACAAATATCACTACAAAATAGATAGGAAAATATTATATTAATGTCCTAGGTATTTGAAATTATGCAAATGAGTAAAATGCATTATGATATAATGATAATGGCATTGATTAGTATCTGGCAACAGTGTTGCACTATAATTTTCTGAACGTGTGCGAACTTCGGAGTATTTATCCCATTAATATACACATCTATCACTATTTAAATTTAATACAACCATACACAGTGCTATTGCATATTATTTGAACATAATATAGGATGGTCTTTCCTTTAAACCATTTTCTATATCTAGGCCTATTCACGAAAAATATAGGCCTAGCCTAGGCAGCGCTACCGGTAGGTACGAATTTAGCAGTTCGAATTTTGATTGAGAGTGGGATTAGGCCTAGGCCTAGCCTAGGGCTTAACATGGGATACTGTTTGGGGGTTGGGAATAGGCTCAGGCTGCTTTAGGCCTAATTAGGTAAAAATAGTCAAATCGAGACAATTGCACAGCCAACATAGGCTAGCCCATTTAGAGGCTACCTTTCATTACTGCAGTTAAGCACAAACTTATTTTACAATGGAAAATAATGCATGAGGAGGGCTGGGTAGGCCTATTAGTATTTTGTGAAATAACTTAAATTAGGTTAGGCTATAGTATACTTCATTAGGTTATTAGGCCTATGAGAAAACAGGCCTAGGCCTAGCTTAATTTTATTTCACTGCTCATATTTTTTTTTTTTTTTTTGCTGTTGAGCTCTGCATATATTCAGGTAGGCTTGAGTTTTAGTAAAATTGCATTAGGCTTGGCTACATATGTTTACTTCTATTGGAAAGCACAGGCCTACACAATAGTACACATGTTAAAGAATTTAGCCTAGCCTACCACAGTTTAGCCTAGACTGAAAGAACAAACAAAAATAGGCTAGGCTAAATGCAGCTAAATAATTTAGCCTAGCCTCCACAATTTAGCCTAGACTGAAAAAACAAAAAAAAATAGGCTACCCTAATTGCAGTTTTGGTAAGAGTTGTAGTTGTGGGCATACCCAAAGCTTTGTTTATAGCCTATAGCCTAGTCGCACGCTTGCAGTTAGGCCTACATTCGCTTTTAATTTAACTGCTGGGGTAAACTTTGGTAAAGCCACCCTCAATCCGCCGGCCGGTAACAAAACTAATTTACCCAACGCCTGCCCGTGGGATACAATAATGGGTTGAGGGGGCTTTATCCCCCTATGACTTATTGTCATCATCATATATATCACCAGCAGGGGCAAATAACCACAGTCAAAATAGACGCGAATGTAACTGCGAAGGTGCGACTACGTAAATAAAGGGGACGATAGACCCGCTAACACAACTCTTAACGCATTTTTTCCTAATGTATCAGATTTTTTTATATTTATGACCTCAACAGTTGAAAGATGACAATTTTATGGTTTATTTTATACAAAAACATTTGCTTTGTAACTTAGATAGGCCTACCCATATTTATGCTTATAATTGCAGTACGAGTGGGTTTTTTCTTTTTATATGTAGGCCTAGGCTAAACAAATGTTAGTTTTTGTTTTATAGGCTAAACTAGGCTGAATTTATGCTAATAATATTAATTGGAGGGAGCAAATCTGTCAAGGAATAGCCTAGATGTGGAAATTTACAGCCAATTTGCTCTAGCCCTTTTTGAGATAGGCTACAGAGGTTAGAGATCGTTGGATACAATAATTTGTTGAGGGGGTCAATCAACCCCCATGACATATTGTCATCATCATATAATTATATTGCCAGCAGGGGGCAAATAGCCTAGACCTAGCCTAACTAAAACAAAAATCGCCGTCAAAATAGACACGAACTTATATTAACTACGGCGATCGACCATTGCTCGCACCGGCCGTCCCCCGGTTATTGTTGAGGTCCTGAGGAGCAGTATGACTTTGACGAGCTCTTCCCTCCGCAGTCTCCGCATCCCATGTATCGTCGTACGGTACCTCTTCCCCTCCACATCCTACCTCTGGCTCCTAAGCCTCGCCTCGTCCCGTCACTGAGCATGTGGATGGGCGTCCCTTTCTGGCTTCAAAGATGGATTCCTTCCGACAGCTCCTACTGGATTGTCTGGGGTTGGTTGATAAGGGCACCTCGCTTCCAGACATTGCTCTGGCCCTAGTACCGCGGTTTGTAGGTCTCTGGTTCGCCACCTGATGACCTGCTATTGGGTTGTTGCCTTTAGTGTTACGGTTCTACGAATAACCTAGAGTGAAAGTGACACGGTGGTGAATTTTAACCTTAACTATAAACTAATTTAATTGTGACATAGGCTCTTCGCGACTACGGTAGGGCCGAAGCGGGCGAGTATTCGCCTGAGGTTGCCCTTAACCCCCAAGACAAGACAAGACAAAATTCTAGAGCTGGTTTTACTCAGATTTTGTGAGTTTTAATTTAGCATAGCCTAGGCCTAAGAGTTCAGAAGATTTGCAAAATGCACCCCATACTAGCCTACCCATAGCCTAATAGGCCTAGTGATTCTTTTTTGGCAGACCACCCACCAATTTTCATATAGCCTAGGCCTAGGCTAGCCTAAGTTCTGGAATGCATGTTGGAATAGCCTTTCTATAAACTGTAGGCTAGGCTACTTCCTTTTAATTTAAGTTTGATTCTTTGGAAAAATCTATTAGGCCTAGACCAGGGCAGGAAAGTAACATTTAAAATGACGTGTAAAAAGTCGCCCATAAACGGCGGGCCGCTATGTTATTCTAATTTGGGAGCTTATTTCGTCTGTTGATTGACTTTGTCCTTAATTGGGGATCCCATGAATTAGCACAGATGATGATGACTTACCGTACATCATAATACGTGACGGGCCGACGTGGGGGGGCAGAGCCGCAGAGACCCCCTCAACATATTTTGTGTCCCACAGTAACTTTTAATGGGATGGATGTAGTTACCGGGTGTACGGTCGTCATGTTTACATATGGCGATCGCCGCGGTTAACTTCGCGTCTATTTTGACGGCGATTTTTTCGGCATATTTCATTTTATTCACTTCCTTTTATATTTAGGCTATAATCTAGCTTTGGCACGACAATAACCCTAACCTAGTCTTTCTTAAAGATTCTTCTAATCTTCCAGTAGCCTATAGCCTAATTTAGGTAATTTTTAAAGGCACACAATTAAATGGTTGGTATTTTAAACGACACTACTGCAGCATTATGAGAAACAATTTATTAGAGATAATAGGCAACAATAGATTCGCCATATTTTTCTCCATAGGCTATAGTCCGCATAAAGGATTTTCGTTATCGACAAATTGAAAAAATTCCCACTTCACAGACAAAATAGACAAATACACAAAAAATCGGGGTGTGGGGGTGGCAGCCCCCACCCATAATAGCCTACTATAATAGGTTAAGTAAGGTTGTTAGGTTAGGCTAGGCTAATGTCCTTTCAAAGGGGTATAGGCCTAGTAAACACTAGGATAGCCTATACCTGGTCAAGGGTAAGTCCTGCTGTAGTCAACTTGAATGCTACCTTAAATTGTAATATTAGACTAGGCCTAGCCTATAGATAAAATAGCCTAGCCTATTTATTTATTGTAGCCTATAATATAGGCCTAGCCAGGTAGAATGTAGAGTTCGGGCATACCGCCACCATTGTTTACACTGCGCAGAGCGGCGACGGAAGCTTGCCATCATGTTCCCGTCCATTTTGAATGCTGTTGGGTACGATAATATGTTGAGGGGGGCAAACACCCCCCATGACATATTGTCATCATCATATAATTTGCCAGCAGGGGGCAAATAGGCCTAACCAAAAAAAATCGTCGTCAAAAACTCAAAATAAACGCGAACTTACAGTAACTGCGGCGATCGACCATGTAAACATGACGGCTGTCGGGAATAGGGTAATGATCCCGACAGTTTTAGGTCCAATAGGACAATTGAATTTGGCGGTATCGTATCGCATGTACGATTTCGGCTGGTTCTTTGTGTATTGTAGTTTATTCTTAAGTATAGGTTAAGTATTAACTGTAATGTATAAATATCTACATCAGCTCTAGATGTATCATGAAACCAAGTTATGGGTTATAATTATTATGAGCCGGCAGCCATATGTAATTTCGCGAAGCGATCGGACGCCGGCCCTTTAGTCTCTCAATCAACACCATACAGCCAACATCCCCCCCCCGGCTCTGACTCAACCCACAGTTCACCATGTGCTACAACTATTAATCTATCATAACAGTCCTACATCACCAGTCCTCTAAGCTAAGTTCATTGTATCGATATTGTATTATGTGAACATTCCTACATGTCATGCAATTGAATTAGCGGTGTGTGGGGGACTGGATTACACCCATCGACGACTACGTCGTTGGTAATTATATTATAACTATTTGTTGGGTTATTTCATGTACCAGTGATATACAATTTAACCTCTTTATCTAAATTCCCGACAAATAATGGTCCTTCGTGCCCTAAGGCTTCCTTACCGTGGTACCGTTTTGTTTGCTTCCTTGACGCTTGTGGGCTTACAAATGGCTGCCGCCTCGCGCGTTGTTGGCCGACTGCCGTTCCCTAGTTTCGACCCAGCTTCTTCCCTCGTGTTTTTTACCATTTAGGCGCCGTCCCTATCTTTGTTTGGGCTAGTTTCCATTTTTTTTTAGGCTTGTGATCCTTGGCGTTTTTTTGGTGGGTTAGCTGGGCTGGGGTTTGGGGTAGGGGTAATTTCGTCGGGCACCATTTCGCGCTCATAGGCTAGGCTAAGCAGTCTAGGCAGTCTAGGCCTGCAGGTGTCTGTGGTAGCTGTTCATTTCGCTTTGGTGGTGTGCCTGTGGTGTTCATTGTGTTTTGTCTTTGTGAGACTCATTATTAATTTTGCTGGTGGGGAGGGTTCTCATGTGACCTTTTATATTTCAATTTCATAATAGCCTAGGCTTAGTTGCTTATAGTGGCGGTCATGAGTGTCGGTCTTTGTTAATTCCTAAGCGATTGACAGTTAATAGTCAGACCTCATGATTGTCGCTTAACCAACTAGGCTTACCTATAAAGGGCTTACAATAATTAGTGCTTCACCTTACCCTTTCTTTTAATGGATTTAGTATTTAATTCTTTTGTCTAGTTAGATAATTTCCTTTCGATGGTTTATGTTAAGGGGGATGTAAGTACTATGTAATTCTTTTTGAGTAAAATTCTTAAGTAATGGGGGTTTGCCGCTGTTGATTCCTAAGCGATTAACGGTTTGTAGTCTGACCTCATTGTAGTTTAAGTTGCTTAACATTAGACCTTAACGATGACAGATTTAAAGAAACTTAAGATTCTTAAGGGAGGGATGAAGGGAAGTTTAAATAGATGTTTAAGAGATCTTGATGAATTTTTAATAAGTGCCACGGCTGATCAAATAAAGGGTAAATTCGCTACTGTTACTAAATCGCTAGCTACTTATGATAGTTATGCTCAGCAGGTATATGGTTTATTGACAGTTACTGACGATGTGGAAGAAGAAATGTCGGCAGATCTTGAGTACTTTGAGGATGTTAATACAGCCTTAGCCAGACTATCTTCCACCCAAGAATCAACCTCTGTTAAGGACACCGGTACACCAAAGGCGACTGGTTTTAACCTGCCGAAGCTTACTTTGCCTACCTTTTCCGGGGATTCGGCTACCTGGACTGGATTTTGGGATATCTTTGAGTGTTCCGTCCATCATAATACAACACTCACATCCATCCAAAGGTTCACATATCTCCGTGGTCAATTGAAAGGGGAGGCATTGAAGTTAGTCGATGGGTACAAGCTAGAAGCTACCAGCTACGAGTCTGCAGTGGAGTTGCTGAAGAGAACTTACGGGAGAGTGGAAGTCATCAAGACCGCGTTAATTACTAAGTTCTTCACGCTAGATCCTCCATCCTATGATGTGATGGCCCTAAAGGAGTACTATGCCTCCTTTGAGAGCCTCCTCCGATCTATGGAGACAATGGCCGTCACCAAGGAGGAGATATTTAGTGTGAATATCTTGAATAAGATACCCTCTCCCCTAAGGGAAATCTTAAGACGACAACTAAGCGACTCTCCACTAAACTTGGAAGCGTTGGTGCAGGTGTACCAGACTGAAGTCTTCAATATGGAGAGTACTGGACACTACCGACAAGTGGAGATGTCGCCATCTACTGCAGCTTTCCCGGTACAGACTTCTAAACAGAAAAGGCCAATATCATTACCTTTAGATACCTTTAGATGTGTTCGCCGCTCTTCTAGCGGCACCAAGGAGCGCGACGCCCCTCGTTATGGGTGGTGATTTGGTGCAGTAGACTGTTTGAAGCGACAGCTCGCTCCCTTGCGAGGATGGGCTCGTCTGGCACTTTTTGCAGTTCGACATCTAGGGCTCTCTTGAAGTTGTCTAACGAGATGTCCCTCATGTCTCTTACTCGCCGTGGGAGTTTGTTGAAGAGACGTGGGCCTCTGTGTGATAACCAGCCCTCTCGCAGAGAGCCCATAGCACCCCTGTTATTCATCCGGGGGATTTAGCATTCCCAGCCTCTCCTATCACTGAATTTCATGACTATCGGAGTATGTAGGTTTGGTACTAAACCCTCTGCGATTTTCCACGTGTATATTATTAGGTAAAGTTCTCTTCTACGTTCCAGTGAGTACAGATTCAGTGCTCTTAAACGCTCCCAATAGTGTAGATGTTTTATCGAACTTATATGCGAAGTGAAATTTCTTTGTACACTCTCTACGTCATTTATTTCACCTGCTTTGTATGGGGTTGTTAATACGCTACAGTATTCAAGCCGCGATAGCACTAGAGATTTGAAGAGCGTTATCATAGGCAATTCACCGCGTGTTTTAAAAGTACGCAGAATCCAACCCGTTAGACGTTTCGCAGCCGCCACTTTGACCTGGTTATGTACTTTGAAACCCATATTTTCAGACATTAATACCCCAAGGTCTTTCACACTGTCTTTCCGTTCTATTATGTGGTTAGATTCTGTTAAGTAATTTGTAATTTCTTTAACACCATTATTATCTCCGTACCGTATTAATTGGAATTTTTCCTCATTGAATTGCATGTTGTTTTCCCTGGTCCACTGGAACACTACATTCATGTCTTCCTGCAGTCGGCCCGTGTCCTCTTGTGTGTTTACTATCTTGCTTAATTTTGTGTCATCAGCAAAAGACGACACCGTACTGTGTCTGGTGTTGGTATCTATGTCGCAAATTAGTATGAGGAACAGAAGGGGTGCTAGCACTGTTCCTTGGGGCACTGAGCTTTTGACATCCGAAGGCTCAGAAGTGACTTGGTTTACTGCTACCGATTGTTTTCGGTTTACGAGGAAATTGTATATCCACCGTCCGATTTTCCCAGTTATACCTTTTGCTTTCAGTTTGTGGACTATTATACCATGGTCACATTTATCAAATGCCTTAGCAAAATCGGTGTAAATGACATCCACGTTTTTCTTTTCTTCTAGCGCTTTAAGAATTTTGTCATAGTGTTCCAAAATTTGTGAGAGACATGATCTTCCCGCTCTGAACCCATGTTGACCGGTGTTGTGTAGTTCATTTGTCTCCATGAATGTTGAAATTTTGCTTCGCAGGACTCGCTCGAAAACTTTAATGATGTGAGAGGTTAGAGCTACCGGGCAGTAGTTTTTTGGTAGTGCTTTAGTCCCTCCTTTATGCAGTGGGGCAATTATTGCATTTTTCAAGCTATCTGGTATGTCACCAGTGTCTAGACTCCTTCTCCACATTATAGCCAGGGGTTTTGAGAGGTTTTCCTTACATTTTTTCATTAGGATCGAATTCCATGAGTTCGGGCCTGGTGCCGAGTGGGATGGCATGTTGGAAATGGCCTCTTCTATGTCTTTTGGACCGAAATCAATATCCAGCATCTGAGGGGTTTCCGTGGGGGAGGTTTCCATGAAAAATATATTTTGGTCTCTGATGACTTTTGTTTCATCAGGCTCACTGAATGCAATTTCATACTGCCTGCTTAAGAGTTCGCTCATTTCCTTTTTGTCCCCTGTGAAAGAGCCGTCCCCTTTGCTCAGTGGGCCGATGTTTGATGTTGTTTTAGCCTTTTGTTTGGCGTATGAAAAGAAGTATTTGGAATTTTCCTTTATACCTGCAATAGCTTTCCTCTCCTCTTCCATATGTTGTAGTTCATATGATATTCTTAGCCTTTGTTCAATTTCCACAATTTCTCTATCTATTTCGACCTTTTGCCTATCCTGTAGATTTTGATGTGTGCATCTTTGTGTGAGTAATTTTCTTCTTCTGTACAGCCTCCTCCTTTCCCGATCTTGTTTGCTTCTTCGTTTTGTTTGTCTTGCAGGTATATGGTGGCCACAGATTTGGGTCATGGTTTCTGTTATTAAGACTAGACATTCTGCTGGTGTCAGGTTATCCATTAAATCTTCCCAGTCTATTTCCTCCATTTCTTGATTTACCTCTTCCCATCTAATGTTTTTGTTATTGAAGTTAAATTTACTGAAGGGGCCAGTTTTTGTTCTCGATTCTGAGGTTGAGTGTACACTTTCTAAGGTTGTTTTGATCTCAATTAATTTATGATCTGAGTATGTTGTGTCCGATATGTTAATCCTGTGTACTAGAGAGTCGTTGTTAGTGAAGACCAGGTCTAAGATATTGTTTTCCCGTGTGGGTTCAGCAATATGTTGGGTAAGACTAAAAAAATCACAAAGTTAAAAAAGCTCTCTCGTATTAGTATTTGATTCTCCGGTGTTATTTGCCACTAACTGGTTTTCTAGTTGTCTCCATTTAATGTTTGGTAGGTTAAAGTCTCCTAGCCATATAATATTTGGTGTTGGGTTCCCCAGGGTTTCCACTTCTGATTTTATTTTGTTGAGCTGGGTTTTGAATTCTTCTCGGGATGAGTCTGGAGGCCTGTATGTAACAATAACTGCTAAATTTAGGGATTCTATTTTAACTCCAAGTATTTCCACCACTTCATTACTGTTATTTAGGAATTCAGTACATATCAGTGAGTCATGTATGTACTGTTACGTCCTGGGATATATAAACACTGGGCTCTTTCTATTGGACTAGGTATGCGGCAACAAGCAACAACGGAAAACGCTAGATCCAACCCTTATCTATAAACCCAGGCAACAAACCACCCTAAACCGTCAAGAGTCCTGCCTGGACAACGAGGTATCCTATGACTCGGTTACAGGGTGCACGCACTATAGACAGCTGATAGGCAGGCTATATAAAAGATCACACAATTAAGTTGACTTAAAGCTTCAAAGAAAAGATAGATAACGGAATTAAATTGCAGAAACAATTTAATAACAAACTAGAAGAAAGTACATTTAACGTTACGTTAATTAATACAACTAATCACCCCTGCGTGAAAGAAGGAGAAAGCAAACAGTCCTCAAAACATCGTACAGGTAGACAAGATGCGGGTTTCTAAACTGCATGCGGCTACTGTAGGATCTGATGCTTAGCAAAGAAAGTACGTTACGGATTTAGAGAACTCTTAACTCATAAGCAGGAATAAATACTAGTGATAGGACCTACAGTGTATAATGGCATAGGTATAATTAAATAAAGGCAGCAACTCGCAACATAACCACATACAGGTGTGCTTCTCACTCTTAGTCAGGCAAGCCTGCTCGGACAGGGTCTCTAAGACACACCCTGACTCCCAATGCTCACAAAAACGGTAAACTGTGGCACAATAACAAGCATACAGAGATGATAAACCCCTAGCTGTTAATCTGCCAAGTGGCAGAGGTCTAGCCGGAAGGATATAGGCTTCGGATACCCGGGCTGAGCCACCTGCTCTAGCCTAGGGACGTTCCCAAGTCTGTGCGCCAAATTACTCTAATTGAAAGGGTGCTCTCTTGAGAGACTCAGCTCACTGAATGCAATTTCATACTGCCTGCTTAAGAGTTCGCTCATTTCCTTTTTGTCCCCTGTGAAAGAGCCGTCCCCTTTGCTCAGTGGGCCGATGTTTGATGTTGTTTTAGCCTTTTGTTTGGCGTATGAAAAGAAGTATTTGGAATTTTCCTTTATACCTGCAATAGCTTTCCTCTCCTCTTCCATATGTTGTAGTTCATATGATATTCTTAGCCTTTGTTCAATTTCCACAATTTCTCTATCTATTTCGACCTTTTGCCTATCCTGTAGATTTTGATGTGTGCATCTTTGTGTGAGTAATTTTCTTCTTCTGTACAGCCTCCTCCTTTCCCGATCTTGTTTGCTTCTTCGTTTTGTTTGTCTTGCAGGTATATGGTGGCCACAGATTTGGGTCATGGTTTCTGTTATTAAGACTAGACATTCTGCTGGTGTCAGGTTATCCATTAAATCTTCCCAGTCTATTTCCTCCATTTCTTGATTTACCTCTTCCCATCTAATGTTTTTGTTATTGAAGTTAAATTACTACTGAAGGGGCCAGTTTTTGTTCTCGATTCTGAGGTTGAGTGTACACTTTCTAAGGTTGTTTTGATCTCAATTAATTTATGATCTGAGTATGTTGTGTCCGATATGTTAATCCTGTGTACTAGAGAGTCGTTGTTAGTGAAGACCAGGTCTAAGATATTGTTTTCCCGTGTGGGTTCAGCAATATGTTGGGTAAGACTAAAAAAATCACAAAGTTAAAAAGCTCTCTCGTATTAGTATTTGATTCTCCGGTGTTATTTGCCACTAACTGGTTTTCTAGTTGTCTCCATTTAATGTTTGGTAGGTTAAAGTCTCCTAGCCATATAATATTTGGTGTTGGGTTCCCCAGGGTTTCCACTTCTGATTTTATTTTGTTGAGCTGGGTTTTGAATTCTCGGGATGAGTCTGGAGGCCTGTATGTAACAATAACTGCTAAATTTAGGGATTCTATTTTAACTCCAAGTATTTCCACCACTTCATTACTGTTATTTAGGAATTCAGTACATATCAGTGAGTCATGTATGTACTGTTACGTCCTGGGATATATAAACACTGGGCTCTTTCTATTGGACTAGGTATGCGGCAACAAGCAACAACGGAAAACGCTAGATCCAACCCTTATCTATAAACCCAGGCAACAAACCACCCTAAACCGTCAAGAGTCCTGCCTGGACAACGAGGTATCCTATGACTCGGTTACAGGGTGCACGCACTATAGACAGCTGATAGGCAGGCTATATAAAAGATCACACAATTAAGTTGACTTAAAGCTTCAAAGAAAAGATAGATAACGGAATTAAATTGCAGAAACAATTTAATAACAAACTAGAAGAAAGTACATTTAACGTTACGTTAATTAATACAACTAATCACCCCTGCGTGAAAGAAGGAGAAAGCAAACAGTCCTCAAAACATCGTACAGGTAGACAAGATGCGGGTTTCTAAACTGCATGCGGCTACTGTAGGATCTGATGCTTAGCAAAGAAAGTACGTTACGGATTTAGAGAACTCTTAACTCATAAGCAGGAATAAATACTAGTGATAGGACCTACAGTGTATAATGGCATAGGTATAATTAAATAAAGGCAGCAACTCGCAACATAACCACATACAGGTGTGCTTCTCACTCTTAGTCAGGCAAGCCTGCTCGGACAGGGTCTCTAAGACACACCCTGACTCCCAATGCTCACAAAAACGGTAAACTGTGGCACAATAACAAGCATACAGAGATTATAAACCCCTAGCTGTTAATCTGCCAAGTGGCAGAGGTCTAGCCGGAAGGATATAGGCTTCGGATACCCGGGCTGAGCCACCTGCTCTAGCCTAGGGACGTTCCCAAGTCTGTGCGCCAAATTACTCTAATTGAAAGGGTGCTCTCTTGAGAGACTCAGATCGCAAGTATCTGACTCTCTCCTGGCGACCCTAAAACAAAAGCAAGACGTGCTAGCGCAGTGCTGAGTGGACTAGGCAAGGGCCCTCACACAACACAACACTAGACACACAGGGACACAGACAAGAAAATGCCCCCAGACTCCCACGGGCATCCTAGTAAAGTCGTGCGGGTCCACAGGACTCGCACCAGCAGACTTTACTTAAAGGATCGCAAAAAGCCTCCTCTCCGGTCTAGCCCCTGCTAACCTGACACAAGAACACACTAGCAAGCATGAAACCACCAAATATGAGACAACAAAAAAGCTTCCTAGGTCTCATTAACAATTACATCTCTGCATAAGGCCCAAAATCCTATCTAGTTATCTGAGAGCTCGTCGTTAATACAATAATAGATATAAGGTCTATCAAGGGGATGGGATAATTAAATAGATTGGTGAAGTAGTGGAAGGAAGGTATACAAAGTAAGAGAGAACATTTCTAAGTGGGGTTGAGAGGGATAGATATCAAGGGGGTCCGAAGGGTACGACAGTGAGGTGAGCTCTGAGTCTTGAATCTGTCTGGACCCCCCACTAGGCATGCAGAATACATCCCAGGCTTGGCAACACTCAACACAGTTGCCGGGTCAAAATCCTCTACCCCGTGCGTGAGTCGAAACTAAGCCTAACGTTGCAATCAAATGCAGGTGGCAACGCTTCAGGCTCGTCCCAAGCTGGACTCTCCGCGCGAAGCAACGTCCCCCAGCCGGTCTCTCTCTCCCGCTCGTCTCCTCCCACTCTCACTAGACTTACATCTTATATATTATAATGAAACAATCAACTATCGAGAATAAAATATACTAAGATGCGTTGGTTAAGAATAAGGGCAGCTACAAGCTGTGAAACAACATAAGAATATCCCAGACATTAGTTACATTGTCGTAGGATATATACTAAGGAAAAGCCGGCCGGCCGGCTGCCACCAGCCGGTTTCTAAACGGCTGGGCAGCCGACGCGCGCGCATGGCCGCACGTGGCTACTAATGCAGAAGCGTCACACCTCCCCCAAGATATAAGACCCTTGACTAAGTTCTTCATATCTAACAGAAAGCTTCTCATAGTACCACACACTGTTGCGACACAAGGCACTATATATAAAAAAAATAAAGACTGTTGCGCTCCACCGAGCAAGTTCAACTAACTTAGCGACAATAAGCGAAAACATTCAACTTAGATACTGCTACAATATCTTATACAAAATTCTACACGTTATAAAAATAAAGTTTTTATAAGGTTTTTGCTTTTTGTTTATTTTTTTTTTTCGGCTGAACTACAGTGACAGCCTATTTTCCTCCACACTCAACCCTCAATCCTGTGGCAGTCTAACCAACATCATCCACCCTTGATAGACAATCCGCTATCACGTTATCAGAACCGGCAATATGGCGTATGTCCAAATTATACTCCTGAAGCATGAGTGACCACCTGGTCAGCCTCATATTCCGGTTATGAAACTGATTCAAGAATTTCAGAGGGTGATGATCGGTATAAACCACTACGACTGGTCCGAAAGCAGGAACATATACATCGAAGTGCCTGAGCGCCAGCACTATCGCCAGGAGTTCTTTTTCAATTACAGAGTAATTCCTTTGTGCACTATTGAATTTTTTACTGTAAAAACTCACTGGATGTTCGATACCTTCATCATCTGTCTGTAACAAGACAGCCCCAGCCCCTACGCCACTGGCATCAGTCGCCAGCTGAAAAGGTCTGCTGAAGTCCGGGGCCCTGAGTATGGGGTGGGTACATAACAGGTGTTTCACCAAGGAAAACGCCTCTGCACACTCAGGAGACCACTGGAACTTCTTGTCCTTAGATAATAAGTCAGTTAAAGGTGCAAGTACAGTCGAATAGCCTTTGATGAAGCGACGATAATAGCCTATCATACCTAGAAACCGCATGATTTGTTTCTTAGTCGTAGGCTGGGGAAACTGATCGATGGCTTTGATCTTTGTCTGTGGAGGGCACACCTGACCCATCCCCACCTCGAACCCCATGTACAAAACTGTGGCTTTGACAAAATCGCACTTACCCAGGTTTACCACCAAACCTGCTTCATTCAGTTTATTAAAAAGCTGTCCGATGTGAGCACATTGACTGTTAAAATCATCGTCGTATATTATGACATCATCTAGGTACACCGTACAGTTGGGAATGTCGGCTACAATGTCGTTCATTAATTTCTGAAACGTTGCAGGGGCATTTTTCAGCCCGTATGGCATAACATGGCAACGATATGTGGCACCGTCCACCACAAACCCACACACCTCTCGCGCTCGCTCAGACAAGGGCACTTGCCAATAACCCTTAACAAGGTCTATCTTAGTGAGGAACTTGGCTTTTCCTATCTTATCCACACTGTCGTCCACGCGAGGGAGAGGGTAGGCATTTGTGGGGGTTAAACCATTCAACCTGCGGAAATCTATACAAAACCGCACCTTGCCATCTGGTTTGGGCTGCAGTGTGACTGGGGAAGTCCACCTTACTGCACCCTCAGAAATCAGCCCACGTTGCAGCATATAATCCAGCTCTTCCCTAAGTGCTGGTAATTTAACAGGGGGAACACGGTATGGCACTGATTTAAAGGGCGGGTGGTCCCCAACATCGACATCGTGCACCGCTTGAGTAGTGAGGCCAGGATGCTCCGCGAAAACAGCTGGGTTTGAATCAAACAAGTGCTGCACAGCTACACGCTGTTGCTCAGGCAGGTGCAATATCAACTCGTGAGCCACTTGTCTAGAATTCCCCGCCCACTGATCCGCGGAAACATGACAATCCCAATTATCCTCCCCCGCAGCTTGACTGTCCCTTCCTCCTTCTCCACCACGATCGCTGCAGATCAACAGCAGGACATTGAGAGGCTCGGAGGGGCGCCTCACATACTCTTTCATCAGATTTACATGGCAAAGTTGGTTCTTTTTCTTACGATCAGGAGTAGCTACTAAATAGTCGAGATCAGAAACCTTCCTTACAACCCGATACGGACCAGAATACTTGGCAGACAAGGGGTGTCCCACCAGAGGCAGTAGTATCAGTACCTCCTGATCTACTTCAAACTCCCTCAGCTTCACCTTCTGGTCGTATCTGTCCTTCATCTGAGCTTGTGAACTCTTAAGGTTCCGACCTGCTACCTCCAAGCTCTTTAGCATTCTCTCACGGCTTTCAACTACATACTTTAGAAGCGAGCATGGCTTTGTGACTCCCTCCCAGATCTCCTTGACTATATGGAGGGGCCCCCTGACCCTGTGTCCAAAAACCAACTCGTTCGGGCTAAATCCCAAGCTCTCCCCAGGTACTTCTCTCGCAGCAAATCAAACGTATGGGAGACCTAGATCCCAGTCCTTCCCATTTTCCATGCAATGACACCGCAACATACTCTTGAGAGTCGAGTGCCACCTTTCCAAAACTCCCTGACTCTCGGGATGGTAGGCAGATGACACCACAGACACTATCCCATGTTTCTGCATGGTCTGCTTAAACAGAGCAGAAGTAAAATTGGATCCCTGATCAGACTGGATCTCCTGAGGGTAGCCATAACGAGAGAAATAGACAAGTAGGTTTTTGACAACAGTCTTAGCCATCCCGTTGCGCATGGGGTAAGCATCTGGATACCGTGTTGCTACATCCATTACAGTTAGTAAAAATTTATTGCCGGCACTAGTGGGGGGCAATGGGCCAACCATATCGATAACTACTTTGCTGAAGGGCGGCCCAATGACAGGGATGGGTTGTAACGGGGCTCTCGGGATGACCTGATTGGGTTTCCCAACCACTTGACAAGTGTGACACTGTGACACCCATGACACGACACTCGCCTTTAACCCAGGCCACCAGAAAAGCTTGCTCAGAGCTGCCTCTGTCTTACGTGCCCCCAGGTGCCCTGCCAAAGGCACATCATGAGCTAATCTCAATAAGCTCTCACGGCACACCCTCGGTACTACTAACTGGTCCACTAATCCTGACCCGCCATCCCACTTTTTCTTGGGATCCTGATGTCTCCGATACAAGATCCCCTCGGACAAGAAAAAATCACCAAGCTGCGCATCCCCATCGCTCTCCAGTTCGACAGCACCATTACCACACGCCCTGACTTCAGGATCTTCCAGCTGCAAGGAACATATATCAGCAGGTGCAAGATTATCCAAGTTCATCTTAAATAATTTATTTCCACCTCCAATGTCCCGCTGAGCCATCCTTTCCTCACGCTGCGCATAACGATGCTGTCGCAGAGTCTCTTCCTGCCCTGCACCTGCACTAGCGGTGACAGGCCCCGGGGCCTCTCCAGACTCTAACATAGGTGCCAATAATGAGTCACCAAGAAACACTGCCGGCTCAAAACTCTCCAATTGACCAACACTTCCCGTTTTCTTGTGACCTTTCCTCCGCGGTTTGATAGACTGAGGTGGTGGCTGCAAGGCTCCGGATGTCTGAGAACGCGTCACAACACACGCCATGGTTTGTACGCTACACTTCTCAACCCACTCCTGTTCCTCCCTACTAACGTCGGCCGCCTTCTCGGCAACGACCAAGGGTGAAACCTTAGAAGCAGGCACCGCAAAGTCGTTGCCGAGGAGGAGGTCGACGCCCCCAACAGGCAAGTTCTCTACAATTCCGACATCCAGCTCCTTCGCCACACCACCCACCTCCAGCTCCATCCGCACCAGCGGGTAGGACTTCGTAGCATTGATACCCTGAACTACCACCACCCGAGCAGCGTTAATCGGTCTACCAGTAAAGTTCCTTAACAAGGTCGGAGAAGCCCCAGTATCACGCAATAGCTTAACTCCTCGCCTTTCGCCAGCCCACCTCACAAAACCATGCCCTCTATGACCCCCAAAGACGTCGCGGACAGGGTTCGAGCCTTCCGGACTCTTGAACACAGGCTGTGTCCCAACCTCTGACGAACTACCCTTGGCAAACTCAGAAGATATAGGCGACACCCCTATGCTGCGGGCCAATGACACAACCTTGTTTGGTGGCTTGTTCGGATAAGCATTTGCAAAGTGACCCTCCTTGTGATATGCAAAGCACTCTTTACTCTTTGGTTTCCCTTGGGAGTGGGAGGTACCATTAGACTTCTTATATGGGACGGTATTTGGTTTATGTTCAGTTTTATTGTCAGTGCTAGATGGTTTTGTGTATTTATGTGTATCAAAATTCTTGGGAGGGGGAGGGGTACGATCCTTTGCACCCGACTCACTCCCAGCTGCTGCTTCGCACCCTCGAATTAATGACAGTCGGAGGTCAGCCATTTCTGCTGCCTCCTGGAGAGTTCTAGGATTTTTTTCCTTTATATTTAATGTTAAGTCCCTGCCTGTGCACTTAAAGAACTGCTCCAAGAGAACCAGCTCACTCAACTCCTCAAAAGTAGCTGCCCTCTCAGAATGCAGCCAATGTCGTAGTGCATCAGACAAGTCCCGGGCGTGTTCTAGGAAGGTACTATCCTTGCCCTTAGTAACACCCCAAAACTTCAAGCAGTAAGTTTCTGGTTGTAACTCATAGGCCCGTAGCACAGCCTTCTTTAGCTCATCATAAACTACACAGGACTCTAAAGGTAGTGCATCATATGCTTTTAGCCCCTTTCCTAGGAGTCTTGATGAAACTAATGCTGCCCACTTTTCCTGAGGCCACTGATGTTCCTGACACTTCTTCTCAAATCGCATAAAAAACTCAGCCACACCTAATTCATCGAACACAGGAACTAGTTTAAGCAGGTGCGACAATGATTGGTCCCGATGTCTGTTACCTCCCCAAATATTTCGCCCTGTTACCTCCACTCGAGATCTCTCCAGCTCCCTGTCAGCCCGATACCTAGTAGACTCTGCCTTCAGTTCAGCCTTTCGTATAGCAACCTCAGCCTGCACACTAACCTGTCTTTCGGCGGCCTCAACCTGAGCTCTAGCGGCCTCAACCTTGGCCATCTCAAGCCGAAACAACAAATCTGGAGTCAACCCTTGAGGAGGGGAAGGTGCATTTAATGGAGAGGGTCCCTGTGATTGAATTCCACGCTGCCATTGACCATCAACTTGGGGGTATGTACTAAATTCAGGCACCCTGACGTTTGATACAGGGGTAGAGTGGAGGGGGGGCTGGGGACCGGGGCCCCCAGTCGCCTCTCCACCCAGGTCTCTCCCTTCTAAACCCAATATCAAAGTCCTCAGCTGATCTTTCCTCATGCCACTTAAACCCTGGTGACCCTGAAGACCTGCCACACACTTTAAGCCATACTTATTCAGCTTCAACACCCTGTCAGCGGTAAGGGGCACCTCTAAAAATCTTCTAGCACCCTCCTCGCTATCGACTAACCACTCCACAGGTCTTTCTCCCTCCGAGCCCGTATCGTGACCTGACCCATCACTGTGTTCTGATGTATTAGACATGCTTGTGTACTGCAGTAATTATCACGGTTATAGAATGTGCCTTATCTCCTATGCAAGTATGTATATACTAATGTTATTTAAAGTCTTTAATGTGTTATATTGGTTGCTCCAAAAAAAAAAACTCTATGTCCACTGTATTCCTCTAATCATAAGGAATCTCAAAACAAATGACCACTATATTCCTCTGTTCAGTAAATCCTATGCAAGGTCGCCATTTGTTACGTCCTGGGATATATAAACACTGGGCTCTTTCTATTGGACTAGGTATGCGGCAACAAGCAACAACGGAAAACGCTAGATCCAACCCTTATCTATAAACCCAGGCAACAAACCACCCTATACCATCAAGAGTCCTGCTTGGACAACGAGGTATCCTATGACTCGGTTACAGGGTGCACGCACTATAGACAGCTGATAGTCAAGCAGGCTATATAAAAGATCACACAATTAAGTTGACTTAAAGCTTCAAAGAAAAGATAGATAACGGAATTAAATTGCAGAAACAATTTAATAACAAACTAGAAGAAAGTACATTTAACGTTACGTTAATTAATACAACTAATCACCCCTGCGTGAAAGAAGGTGAAAGCAAACAGTCCTCAAAACATCGTACAGGTAGACAAGATGCGGGTTTCTAAACTACATGCGGCTACTGTAGGATCTGATGCTTAGCAAAGAAAGTACGCTACGGATTTAGAGAACTCTTAACTCATAAGCAGGGATAAATACTAGTGATAGGACCTACAGTGTATAATGGCATAGATATAATTAAATAAAGGCAGCAACTCGTAACATAACCACATACAGGTGTGCTTCTCACTCTTAGTCAGGCAAGCCTGCTTGGACAGAGTCTCTAAGACACACCCTGACTCCCAATGCTCACAAAAACGGTAAACTGTGGCACAATAACAAGCATACAGAGATGATAAACCACTAGCTGTTAATCTGCCAAGTGGCAGAGGTCTAGCCGGAAGGATATAGGCTTCGGATACCCGGGCTGAGCCACCTGCTCTAGCCTAGGGATGTTCCCAAGTCTGTGCGCCAAATTACTCTAATTGAAAGGGTGCTCTCTTGAGAGACTCAGATTGCAAGTATCTGACTCTCTCCTGGCGACCCTAAAACAAAAGCAAGACGTGCTAGCGCAGTGCTGAGTGGACTAGGCAAGGGCCCTCACACACAACACAACACTAGACACACAGGGACACAGACAAGAAAATGCCCCCAGACTCCCACGGGTATCCTAGTAAAGTCGTGCGGGTCCACAGGACTCGCACCAGCAGACTTTACTTAAAGGATCGCAAAAAGCCTCCTCTCCGGTCTAGCCCCTGCTAACCTGACACAAGAACACACTAGCAAGCATGAAACCACCAAATATGAAACAACAAAAAAGCTTCCTAGGTCTCATTAACAATTACGTCTCTGCATAAGGCCCAAAATCCTATCTAGTTATCTGAGAGCTCGTCGTTAATACAATAATAGATATAAGGTCTATCAAGGGGATGGGATAATTAAATAGATTGGTGAAGTAGTGGAAGGAAGGTATACAAAGTAAGAGAGAAAGTTTCTAAGTGGGGTTGAGAGGGATAGATATCAAGGGGGTCCGAAGGGTACGACAGTGAGGTGAGCTCTGAGTCTTGAATCTGTCTGGACCCCCCACTAGGCATGCAGAATACATCCCAGGCTTGGCAACACTCAACACAGTTGCCGGGTCAAAATCCTCTACCCCGTGCGTGAGTCGAAACTAAGCCTAACGTTGCAATCAAATGCAGGTGGCAACGCTTCAGGCTCGTCCCAAGCTGGACTCTCCGCGCGAAGCAACGTCCCCCAGCCGGTCTCTCTCTCCCGCTCGTCTCCTCCCACTCTCACTAGACTTACACCTTATATATTATAATGAAACAATCAACTATCGAGAATAAAATATACTAAGATGCGTTGGTTAAGAATAAGGGCAGCTACAAGCTGTGAAACATCATAAGAATATCCCAGACATTAGTTACATTGTCGTAGGATATATACTAAGGAAAAGCCGGCCGGCCGGCTGCCACCAGCCGGTTTCTAAACGGCTGGGCAGCCGACGCGCGCGCATGGCCGCACGTGGCTACTATGCAGAAGCGTCACAGTTCAAGGCTACACCTCCATGTGATCTATGCGTTCTGTCCGCCCTATGTAGGTTGTAACCAGGAATCCATACCTCACTATCTTCCTGATCTTTAATGTGAGTTTCTGTGAGAGCCGCAAATATAGCGTTTCCTTCTTCTAGCAGGCCCCTAATAAATGGTACTTTGTTCGTTGTTCTATTTTTTAGGCCTTGGATATTTGCAAACAAGATTGGGGAGGGATTGTTTGGAGTACTATGTGTACCTAATAGTCTTCAGGATGTATTGGCCACTCTTGGGAGGCCAGGAGGTGCTCGAGGTGTTCTATGTGCTCTTCCATCTCCCTCAGTCTCTTCATCTTCATCTGCCCTTTCCCTCCTTGCCTTTTTCCTCTGTCTCGTCCTCGCATAGCTAGAGAGTTTTTTGGGCTACCATTCGTGTTAGGTCTAGCATATCTCCAAGTCCCTTTAATATGAAAAGCTGGGCATTTCATATTGTAGCAGGTCTTGTTCTCAAGTGATGTCTTGCAAAGGGATGGGTGGTGGTATTTGCAGGTTTCACCAAATCTACATTTTCCATGACTGGTTATGTTGTTGCAAATTTTGGGATGAGCAAATCTACATGCATTCCCATTATATTCGCCCTTTTGACCAAAGTAGCACCTTCTTTCCAGATAATATCTGCACACTGGTGTAGACAACCCCAGTAGGTGTGGCTGGGGCTGCAAGGGGTTATGTGGTGAGCTAAGTGTGGTTGTGGGTGATAGTGGGCTTGGTGTATGGGTGGGTGAGGCCTGCAGGGGGGTGGAGTTACGGGTCGGTTGTAGGTGGGCAGGTGGCAGTGGTGAGGGGGGAGACGATGTGGAAGGGGAGCCTGATATGGGGGCTTGTTGCATCCTATGTTCATCCTGCAAATGTATTTGATCAACAGCAGTAGGGTGGTCAATGGCCATAGATGGGATTAATGTGGGTGTTTTCTGGGTCTGGGGAGGTGTGGGGAGATGTGCGGCAGGGTTTGTGGATATGTAGGGTGCGAAAGGTTGTTGTTCGGCAGGCAATGTGTGTTGATGTGCAGGAGGCAATGTGGGCATTTTCATGGGAAGGTGTGCGTGTGTGGGTTGTGATATTAGTATGGGCCCTGAGGCCCCAATAGTTCCCCATTTTCTGTGAAAGGTAGCTATGTCTTGGCTATATTTCAGTCTATCTTGTACTTCTGTATTTTCTACAGTCTGTATGACTTGCCATGTAATATCGAAACAACTATCGCAGAAATGGAGGTTCTTCCCTCTTGTATTGTACGCCTCATTTATTGGTGTCAATCCTATGCAAATCCAGTGGTATGGTTGCTTGCATATCCGACATGCGGTGCCATTATGCATGTGTATATTCATCTTACAACTCGTACAGTTGTCTCTGGTAAATTTTTTTTTTTTTTTTTTCCCCCCCCCACCCGCCCTTACATGGGCGAGAGAGAGAGAGAGAGAGGGGGGGGGGGGGGGGCTTGGAGGACAAGAAGGTGTTTGTTACGCGGTTTGTGGGGAGTGTGGGGGGGGGGGGGGGGGGGAGTGCCACTCGTTTACACTAGTTATGTTTTATTTTGTAAGTTGTGCAGTGTCCACGGTCATCTGTGGTATCAGTGTCCTAAGTATCCTAAGGCTACACAGAAGATTGGCAAGGCTAAATCGCTTAAGTTATGTACCAGCTGTCTGGCAAGAGACCACTTCAACAGTAATTGCACCAATTCCTACATCAAACCTTGTAAGTATTGCAAGGGGAAACATTGGTTTTCCCTTTGCACCCAGTCTGATCGGCACGACGGCAAAGAAAAGGGGAGAACCCCCAAAGAGTCACATGAGAAAGGTAAGAGCGAGGGTGATAAAGTATCTGCCATGTCCATTGCTTCTCGAGAATGTCAATTGCTTCCTACTATGATGCTGCCAGTAGTGGGGAGTAATAATAATACTATAATGACGCGTACCTTACTTGACCAGTGCTCACAGAGGTCATTCGTTCTGCGGTCATCATTACCAGTGTAATTACAAGTGTACCAGCAAGGGTCAAGAGAATTTGCGTCTCCATGGTTTCACTGGTGAAATAGATTCCAGTGACTATGATATAGTGGAGATTTCCTATGTTTATAGAAAAAAGGTATGTCCCATCAAGGCTGTTGTGGTCGACACACTACCCAGTTTCTATATAGCATCAGAGATTCAACCACATTTGAAATATCTCAGAAGCAAGGGTTATAAACTGGCTGATGATCAACTCTCTGCTAACAATGGTATAATGCTACTGGTCGGAGCTGATTATTACTACGACCTGGTTCACCCTGGACATCGGCGGGTAGATAAGCTTATAATGCTCCCCACGATCCAAGGTATGCCATTTCTGGATCCTATGCCACTTCCTCTCAAGACACACAGGTGGAGGTGGTTTCGGTCCTCAAGGTAGCAGTAAGCCCCATAGATAAATATACTAGGCCAAATGTGCCTAATAATACATGTACTGATATAGATAAGCTATGGGACTTGGATAATATTGGAATTGCCCACATGAACTTGATCGTGAGTCCAAGCTGGCGTTAAGCTCGTATGAAGAGACTGTAACGTATGACTTTGGCAGAGGTCAGTATGTGGTAAGGCTCCCTGGGAATGATAATAAGAGTAAATTACCTACTAATTTCCATCTAGCACTTGGTAGGTTACGTGGCCTTCAGAAGCAGTTTGTCAAGGATCCAAATTATTGCGAGACTTATGCGGCAGTACTAAACGAGCAGGTACAACGTGGATTTGTGGAAAGAGTAGATCTCAGTGAGTATGGGGATAACATCCATTACCTTGCTCACCATGGGATTAAAAAGGACAGTTCCACCACTCCTATTCGTATTGTGTATGACTGCTCTGCTAAATCCAGTGATCGCTCCTATAGACTGAATGATTGTCTGTACACGTGTCCGTCCCTGGTCTCTGATCTCGCGCAAATTATGTTGCGCTTCAGATGTCATAAGTTTGCATGGGTCGCCGATATTGGGAAGGCTGATGCTTCAACTCCATCGTGAAGACAGGGACTCGACAAGATTTTTATGGCCACGGGACCCAATGGATCTAGATTCAGAGTATCTGGTCTACAGGTTCAGAGTCGTCTTATTCGGGGCGACCTGTTCCCAGGTCCTTCTCAACGCTACTATCTTGCGTCATCTTGAGGAGGCTGGACTAGATCCTGACTTCAAGAATGAGATCAAGCAGGGGATCTATGTGGACAATCTTCAGGGCACTGGAGACGATGAAGATTTATTGCTCGAAAGATGCTGGGAGATCCGCGATATATTTGCCAAGGCTCATTTATACTTAAGAGAATGGGCCACTAATAGTGGTCTTTTGAAAGGTCAATTTGCTTCTGACGGTGTAGCTACTGAGAATAGTGAGGTGAAGTTTTTAGGCCACAAATGGGACACTACCACAGATTGTATATCCTTCTGTCACACCCCATGCGGCAGTGAGCTTATGACCAAGCGAAACTGCTTAAGCTTGTCAGCGAGGTTGTTTGATCCCCTAGGTTTTTTGCTGCCTGTAACTATCCGTGCTCGTATGTTTTTACAGCAACTGTGGCGGCTAAAACTAGACTGGGACACGCCCCTCCCGACTGAGTTACAAGATACTTGGCGGTTGATTCGGTCGGACCTTTCCACATGTTGCAAGGTCCAACTTAATCGTCAGGTTATTAGTGGTCAACAGGTGGATCTACATGCCTTTTCTGATGCTAGTAATAGTGCGTACGGTACTGCCATATACATATGCAATGGTAGTGAAGCGACGCTGGCTATGGCAAAGGCCAAAGTAGCCCCTATCAAGAAGATTACAGTTCCTAAATTAGAACTTACTGCATTGCTTCTGTCTGCTCGTCTAATAAAGTTTACACTGGATGCTTATGCAGACATACTACAGATTAATAACGTCTATGTCTGGAGCGACAGTCAAATAGCGCTTTCATGGGTACACAGCCAGAAAGTGTTACCTGTTTATGTTTCTAATCGCACTGATGAGATACATAACTTAGTTCCTACAGCTAAATTTCGCTATGTGAGCACCAGGGATAACCCCAGTGACATAATTTCCCGGGGGATCTCGGCGCAACAGTTTATGTCATCCTCTATTTGGTGGCATGGACCTCCATGGCTTATATCTCCAACTGAATGGCCTCAGGATTTCAGGGAATGCATATCTGATCCTTCAAGTCGGCCCCAAGATGATGTGTTAAGTAGTTCGAATGTGAGTACTACACATCAGGATAACAAGTTGGTAGAGTGGGAACGTTACGGCAGCTATGATCAAGTAATACGGGTATTTGCATGGATATACCGTTTCATTAACAACATGAGAAGTCGGGCTCACGGGTCTTTCCTTAGTGAAGATTCGAAGCATATCAGACTCCATGAATTGAGATCAGCAGAAGCAAAACTAATATGTTTAGTACAAAGGGAATCTTATCCTACTGAACATCAAATCCTGAGCAAGGAGTCAAAGGCCAAACCCTCTAACTTAATGAGGCAGCTAGGATTATATATGGAAGGAGGCATAATTAAGTGTAGAGGCAGGATACAAAAGGCGGACATTATTGATTCTGCGAAATATCCTGTCCTCCTTAGCTCCTCTCATTTGATTACCAAACTGTTGATTCGCCAATGCCATCGGATCTGCCTACATTTTGGCGTAAATTATGTTCTGGCGTATATGCGACAACGTTGGTGGATCTCTAAGATGCGACAAGCAATTAAAGGGATCCACAATAGCTGTACTATCTGTAAAGATTACAGGGTAAGCCTTACTCCCCAGTTGATCTACCTCTCTTGCCTGAGTTCAGGGTACAAAGGACTGAACCATTTCAGGTAACCGGGGTAGACTACACCGGAGCGATTCATGTTAGAGAATCGCCCGGTAATATCATAAAGGTATATGCCGTTCTATTCACATGTGCGGTAACCAGAGCGATTCATATTGAATTGATTGACGACCTATCCAGTGAGGGGTTTTTGCATACTCTAAGACACTTTGCAGGCCGCAATGGTTTCCCTCAAATTATTATGAGCGATAATGCGACTTGTTTTGTCGGGGCCTCTAAAAATCTCCAGAGTTTAATGGATGACCCGCAGGTTGTGGCTACCCTCATTGGAATGGGTTGTCAGTGGAGATTTATACCAGCACGTGCACCATGGTTCGGGGCGATTTGGGAGAGAACTATCGGTATCGTCAAATCTGCCATGAAGAAGGTATTAGGAAGAGCAATGGTGACCAGACGGGAGTTGCAAACCATCTTAATAGAGATTGAGATGTCAGTCAACCTATACCTCGGCAGATGTTGATGACCTCTTACCCATTTCACCTTCTATGATGACACGTGGACGAACCCTTAATACCTTTCCTAGATCGTCCGTAAATGACGAAGATCTGCATGACCCTACGTTCGGCAATGCTGACGCCACACGTCGTCGCTTCCAGTATGTAAACAAGGTGTCCGACGATCTATGGAAACGGTGGACCCAAGAATATATGCTGTCTCTTCGCGAGCGTCACTCTAATAAGATAAAAGGGACGAATCAACGATGGCCTCGTATCGGGGATATCGTCCTGATTCATGATGAGCGTCCTAGGTTATTTTGGAAGCTTGGGAGGATTATCGATTTGTTCCAGGGCATTGATGGTCTTATAAGGGTTGCTAGAATACGAACTTCGACTGGGGTTACTACTCGCCCAGTCGTAAGGTTATATCCCCTGGAGCAGGATGTAGAACTGCCAGATGATCCTGGCGTCTCTACTGATACCCCTCCACGGGAGAGTGCTGGTGACAGTGCTCCTCAAGGTGGGGCAGCTGATGATGAGAAGGATGATCCTCCTCAGGCTTCAGGTGGCGCTCGTCCCAAAAGGAGGGCGGCTATGAGTTCCGTGGATCTTTGGAGATCAAAGATCAAACAAGGTGATCTTTGACTTCGATGTCCATTTGTTGTTCTCTGTATATAGCTCCTGTATATCAATTTGGTGGCGGGCAATATGTCGGGAATAGGGTAATGATCCCGACAGTTTTAGGTCCAATAGGACATTTGAATTTGGCGGTATCGTATCGCATGGACGATTTCGGCTGGTTCTTTGTGTATTGTAGTTTATTCTTAAGTATAGGTTAAGCATTAACTGTAATGTATAAATATCTACATCAGCTCTAGATGTATCATGAAACCAAGTTATGGGTTATAATTATTATGAGCCGGCAGCCATATGTAATTTCGCGAAGCGATCGGACGCCGGCCCTTTAGTCTCTCAATCAACACCATACAGCCAACATCTCCCCCCGCCCCCCCCCCCCGGCTCTGACTCAACCCACAGTTCACCATGTGCTACAACTATTAATCTATCATAACAGTCCTACATCACCAGTCCTCTAAGCTAAGTTCATTGTATCGATATTGTATTATGTGAACATTCCTACATGTCATGCAATTGAATTAGCGGTGTGTGGGGGACTGGATTACACCCATCGACGACTACGTCGTTGGTAATTATATTATAACTATTTGTTGGGTTATTTCATGTACCAGTGATATACAATTTAACCTCTTTATCTAAATTCCCGACAACGGCGGCGGCGGCGGTGGACGCTTGCGATCATGTTCCCGTCTATTTTGACTGCCATTGGATACAATAATATGTTGAGGGGAGGGCTTTGTGGCAATGTTTTTGGTTGTTTGCCCCCTACTGGCAATATATATGATGATGACAACACGTCATGGGGGCAAAGCCCCCCCTCAACATATTATTGTATCCAATGGCATTCAAAATAGACAGGAACATTATCGCAAGTGTCCGACGCCGACACCGCCGCCGTCATGTTTACATATGTCGATCACCGTGGTTAAAGGCTGGTTCACACATAGCCGAGTCGGTGTGCGAGTCCAACACGAGTCACACTCGTCGATTATCGCCGTCGCTGGAGGCTGAGTCGGCCACGAGTAGCAATTGCTCCCGAGTCAAGGAGAGTGTAACACGAGTTAACTCGAGTCAATACGAGTCAACACGTGTTCATGCAAGAGTCTGTACGAGTAACTGAGAGTCAAAACGAGTGTAACACGAACCCAACACGAGTGTCAAAAATTTGAAAAATCATTGCCACATTTCAGGGCACGTAAACAAAGAGTATGGACGAGTCTAACACGAGTCAACGCAATTGTTACACGGATCAACACGATCGTTATACGGATCAACACGAAAGACAACGCGTTGACTCTCGTTGGATCTCTGTTGCACACGTGTTGACTCGTGTTACATCCGTGTAAACTCGTGTAAACTCGTTGATTCGTCCTACATTTTTGAAATAACGGTATTTCAAATGACACTTGCTTTTTCGTGTTATCGTGTTTTTTTCTCAGTCGATCGTGTTTACTCTTGTTTACTCGTGTTTTTACTCGTGTTTGAATTGTGTAAACTCTGGCATCATGGGGGCACCAAATTTTGGCACTCACATTCGTGCTTTCTACTCTTGTTGATATGTGTTGCATGTGTGTTACATACGTGTTGTTGCGTGTAGACACGTGTTGCTTCGTCAACGTCGAAATGATGACGAAAAGCGACGAATCACCAAAGAGTGTTACACAGGTTTACACGAATAACGAAGTTATTCAGAGTCAAACACGAGTGAACACGTATGTACACGAGTCTACACGTATTTAGGCCACACTCATGGGTACTCGCCACGGGGCCCAAAAATGTCATGCATGCATGACATTTTTGGACCCCGTGGCGAGTACCCACGAGTGTGTCGAGTAAACAAAGAGTATACACGAGCGTAGCACGAGTCTATACGAGTGTTGAGGAGTATCGACGAGTCAATGCTGAATAGCAAAATTTCATCACTCGTGTTGGACTCGCGCACCGACTCGTCTATTTGTTAGTAGTCTTGGCAAATCCAACGTCAAGGCTATTAACCTAATTGCAATGACGACTTGTCTATTTTGACTGCTATGTCGTCATTCCAACCGCGGTTAAAAAGAAAACGTCTAGAGTCTACTCCCTATCTTGCTCTAGGAGACGTTGTACATTAACCAAAACTACCACCGAAGGTGAAAAAAGTATAGAAGAGAAGAAAAAGGGGTTTACCTTAGTTACCGCTCAAGGCCCATCCCGTGTTCCGTCATGCGCCGATCCCTGTCGAACGTGCGCATGAGCGACCCTCTCTTGTTATCATTTTTTCACGCGTCGCCATTGTTGAGTCCGCTTTTGTTGTGCTCCTTCAATTCACCCTGTTTTAGGTTCGTTTCGGCTTTTCTGGCCTTCTTTTTGTTAGACAGATGTTACGTGATCTAGGACACACGTAAATGGGCTCCTCAGTGTGTTTAATGGAGACGCGTGTGGAAATAGCTACCGAAGGTACGGGGGCGCCTGGCGTTCCTCGTATGTGTTTTTCATTCCTTTCTCTTTTCATATTCTTTTTTCCTGTTAGTCTGGGCATAGTTTAGCTTATTTTAGCCTAGCTTGTTTCTCATTCAGGAATTGCTATGCCCTATGAGTTTTCATATTTTCATAGCCTTGGTGTACAGTTGGTTCACAATCTGAGATTTCGTGGTGGCGGTGCTGTTTGTAGGGTTTGTGTCGGCCGCATTATTAGCGTTATTCCCGAGTCCCCCCTTACGAGCCTTCACTGTGTCTCAAGGGCCTGGGCGCTTGGTGGTTCGTGATATCCAGGGGTACCCCACGGGGGCCTCTCCCTCACGCCACAGGGTTTTTCGCCCCTGACACATTCTCTCCTCACGGCTAGGCCACCCTTTTTCTCGCCAGTTTCATTTACTGGTTTTTGTGTTCCCTTACTGTTTTCACCTCCATCCTTTCATTCCCTTTTGCCCAATCCTGGGGTACCCTACGGGGGCCCCTGTTTGTGCCGAACCACCCTTCCTGCCACTTTTCCTCATGGGCTTTGCTCTATCTCTGTGGGTGGGGTGGTTCCTGGGGGATGTGCCTCCTCTCCCCTGGTGTGTCTTCCTTGCCTCTCCCTTGACCGGTTGAGTCAGGATATTATCAAGGAAGACACTGCTCAGCATGATGGCCATCGTCGCTTGGAGTCATAAGGAGTTGACGCTTTTTTCTGGGCCTGTGTTGGTATTCCCTAGACGCTCCTCTCGCTTTTTCGGCGCCGGACCATCTCGGCCGGTCCCGCAAATTTGCGGAGTGCTCGATTCGGTCCACGGACGATTCGGCTCCCCGCAAATTTGCGGAGATCGCTGGGGGGTCTCGCGGTGAGGCGGGAGGGTTGTGTCGGTACGGTTATGCCTCCATTGGCCCGCAAATTTGCGGTTATAGTTGGCTTTCCCGGTGACCCTTTTTTGTGTCATCTTGTTGCCTGGTACTATATTGGTATATGCACTTGCCTGGTGTTATGGACCCTGCATGTGAGGTGTTGAGTGGTGGTTAACACTTTCTCCATCTTTGCAGGTTCTGCTTGTGCTCTTCCGCCTCACCCGCCCTCCTCACCTCCATCGGTGCTCCCGGTTTAAAGTGAGTACGACTTCCAGTTTGCATGTGTGTTCCTGTTTACCCATGCTCATTCCCTGGTTTTTATTGGACATTATCTTCACTTACTCCGTCAACGTGCTGCTTATGGTGTGTGTTCTTCCATTGCAGGTGGGATGCCTTGCTTTCGCCAGGGCTGTGGCTCCCCGTGCTTGGACTGCCACAGGTCCTGCTTGCGGCATTCGCAATGTGTGTCCTCTACGGCCTACCTCCCGGCTTTGTGTGGCCCGTGTATGGACCTGGTGGATGTGGTGGACCATCACCCTGGTTCCTCTGACGCGGCAGTGGCCTCTGCATCCCTTCAGTCTGTGTGGGCGGTGGTCTCCCACCACATCAGGACTGTGGGCCACCGTTCCCCGGCCTTTGTTGACGACCGGATCCGCGTCGCCCTGGGCATCCCTGACCCGTCTGGGGGCCGTTTACCTGGCC
This sequence comes from Paralithodes platypus, assembly GCA_032716605.1. Taxonomy (NCBI): domain Eukaryota; kingdom Metazoa; phylum Arthropoda; class Malacostraca; order Decapoda; family Lithodidae; genus Paralithodes; species Paralithodes platypus. The sequence continues at coordinate 16,417,261 of CM064573.1, read as the reverse complement.
CTCTCCCTGCTCGGGCCCTCCTCCCTGGGTCCCGTGGTCGGTCGTCGCATCGTCGGGTGGATCCCCAGCTCCGTCCACGCTCTCGCTCTCCTCGTCGCTCGTCCTCTACTGCCCCTCCTCGTACTCCTGCTCACCTTGACTCCGCCGTTCGCCCTCGTCATGGTTCTCGCCCTGAGGCCGGGGTTAGCGTCTCTGCCCCTGTACGCCCTCCCCTGGCCTCTCCGGATAGGGGCTCTACTACCTTCCGCCCGCTTCCCCTGCACAAAAGACGTCCTCTTCATTTGTCCTCTACGCGCGCGGATGTTCATGCTGTAGCTGGCCCTCTGCTCCCTCCTTCTACTCTGTCCAGGAGGGTCCGCCAGGATGTAGTTGCTTCTCCTCCTACTTCTCCTGCTTCGGTGCCTCTTCTTCCTTCTAGGTCTCGTCCCAAGGTGGAGGTTCCTCCCTCCTCCGCCTCGGTGTCGGGCCGCCCTGTTCTCTCAGCCCCGGGGATCCTTGCTCTGTTTCCCCCCGCGGCTCCTTCTGACCTCCTTTCACCCGGCCAGCCTTCCCCCTCCCGTCATCCTGCTCCTCTTCCTTCTTCTATTCCTGATCTTCGCTTGCCGGCTCCCCGTGAGGGTACCCCGCCGCTTGACTCGGTAGAGTATAGCGAGGTTTCGGGGTCCCCTTTCTCGGGGGCTGACGTGTCGCTGGAAGAGGGGGATGGTGATGTTTTCCCCTCGGGCGTTAGTGATCGGGAACGAGACCCTCAGGACCGTCACGGCCGTCGTCGCTCGCCTTCTTTGGGCCGCAACGCTGCTGTTTCGTGTCATGGGTCTCGCTCTCGCTCACGCTCGCCCCTGCGGGCCGAACTATCTTCTGGGGGGTCACCTCTCTCGGATCGATTTTCGGCTATGCAGGGGTGGGTTGTGTCACACTTCGACGCGCGCTTGGAGGCGATGCAAGAATCCCTCTTATCGCGCTTCTTGGCGGTGACACAACCTCAGCGCCTCACCCAACCTGCCCCTGCTTTGGTCCCCCTCCCCTCTGCGGTGGACCACATTCCTTCTCGCCCTGCTTCTCCGCCTGCCCGGTCGTCGGCTAGTACTGCTCCTGCCCTGGCTCAGGTGGTTGCCCCTACTGTCTCACATGCGGGGGTCCTCCGTCTGCTAGGGCAGGGTCCGCGCTTGCCCCCCATCCAAAAGGCCAAGGTCCCGTCGCGGACTATGCCGCTCCTCTATGGCTCCTTGGCTGTTTGGAAGGGGGTGCAGGCCTCCCACCCGGAGCGTGCTACCGACTTCCCGTCAGGTGAGAGGGCCCTACCTTTGGACTGGTCGGTCCAAATAAATGATAAAATGCAGTTCAGGGCGATCAGGGTGGATGGTCAGGTGGCCGACGTGGAGGTGCGGGCGTACCCGACAAGGACTGACCTTCAGTACTTCTCGGTGAAGCCCAAGCCCCCGTCTGCTCCTCGAACTAAGCTCTGGTCAGACTTCAGCCGCCAGGACATCCTTCAGGATGTTCAGTCCCTGGCTGTGTTAACGGGACTGTCCTCCTATGGGACGGGTTTGTGCGACGACGGTAAGCCTGGCTTAGCCGTCGTGCTCGATAACCCTCTCCCATTGGAGGCCTGGTTTGCTGAGGCCTTAGACTTTGCCAACCGTTCCGTCGACAGATCTATTTCAGTCCCTCCCCCAGAGTCGTCACTGCTTTTGCCTCCTCTGGTATCTGTCGGCGGATTGGATGGCAAGTTCTGGTCCTGGATTAGCGCTCCCAAACTTGAAATTTGTGCTATTGCTAATCCGTTCTTCTCCCACCCAGATAAGTCCTCTGTCGACAGGGATTTTACCTTGCGGCAGAGGGTGGCGAACTTATTGTCTTGTCTTCTAGGTTCCCTCCAGACGTCTGTTCACCACCTGCGACTTATCGAGGCGACTGCACCTGGCGATCTTCGCGAGGGCTTGGACCACGTTCGGCGGATCCACCTTCAGCTCGCGGTGTCTTTGGTTCCCGAGCTGAAGGCGGTTTTGTGCGAGGCAACTCGACAACGCCAGACGGTAAGGTCCTCGTTCTGCCGGAAGGCCCCTTTGGATATTCGTCAGGGTCTGTTATACTCTGAGCTATATACATCGGGGCTTTTTGCGCAGGATGCTTGGGAACGCTACGCTTCTCTGTCAGCGGACCCTGCTTACGACACGCAAAGACGCGCTGTGTCGCGACCAGGGTCTTCGCAGTCCCGTCCTTCTGCCGGTCCCCTTCGGGGTGCTGCCGCCACTGCTGCCGCCAAGAAAGGGCGCAGGAAAGGGAAGTTGCCGGCCAGAGCGTCGGTTCCGCTTCGCACTTCTGCTCCTGCTCCCTTTCATCCCCGCCGAGAAGGGGCTGGCCAGCCTTCCACTTCCGGCCGCACTTCGACGGGGTCAGACACACGACGGACAGGGGATGGGGTGACCCGCCCTTTTCGGCGAGGTGGGGGGGGTAGGGGTGGTCAACGTGGCTCTTATGACCGCAGGGACCGTACCGGGGGACCCTCCACGTCAAAAAATGTGTAGGTTCTCCAGGTCGGTCTCCTCCTTGTTCTCCTTCTCGCCTCGCAGAAAGGGTCGCTCACCTCATCTCGGGGGCTCCCACAGGTTATTTTCGCCCTTGCGCCCTTCGGTGGCCACGAGGGACGTGGGGGCGGAAGATTGCACGGAGGGGTCTAACCTGGAGATGGAAGTCCAGACCCCCACTCAGCTCTTGTCAACGAAGCCGGCCTGTCTCTTCGGAGGTGGCCGACGTGATTACGTCCATGCACGAGCAGGGAATCGTCAAGGAGGTGAAAGCCGGTCTACCGGTTTTCCTCTCCCGTGTTTTTCTGGTACCAAAGAAGGACTGCGACGCGATGCGACCGGTGGTGGATCTGTCGGCCCTCAACGGGCACATCGTGAACACACGGTTTCGGATGCTGACGGTGCACCAGGTACGACTGGCCCTGCGACCTCTGTCGTGGGTAGTGTCGCTGGACCTCAAGGATGCGTATTGGCACGTTCCGATCCATCCTCGTTTCCAGCGATTCTTGGCCGTTCAGACTTCCGATCGTGTGTTCATGTTCGACAGACTTCCCTTCGGTCTCAACATCGCGCCGCGGATCTTCTCGAAACTGGTAAAGCAGGCTCTGGATCCTCTCCTCAGGGGCGGCCTCCAGATCCTGTTTTACTTGGACGACTGGTTGATAGTTTCAGACACCCTAGCACAGTGCGTCCACGACACCCTCACAGTAGTTCAACACATCACACAGTTAGGGTTCAAAATCAACATTCCCAAGTCGCGCCTGACCCCGTCGCGTGTCGTGACGTGGGTAGGTCTCGAATGGGATCTGACCAACGCTACAGTGACCCAGAGTCAGCCAAACGCGGTGAAACTTCGCAGGAAGGTCTTCGCCGTGTTGCACTCGGTCTCCCTCACGAGGAGGATCTGGGACTCGTTAGTGGGTTCGCTGAATTGGGCCGCTCTGACCATTCCCTTAGGGAGGCTCAGGCTGCGCCGCCTAATACTCATGGGCAACAAGGTGTTTCCGTTGGCCCCTATGGATCGGCTCATGCCGATCCCGCGTACCATTCACAGACACTTAGGACACTGGGTTGCTCGGGGCACGCTCTCTGCGGCTGTGCCCTGGACCGCCCCCCCGCCGACGATCTGGGTAGATACAGATGCGTCGAGCGAGGTAGGGTGGGGTTACCAATCCAACCTGGGACATCAACATCACGGCAGATGGGTGGGACACACACACCTACACATCAATGCCCTCGAACTGTTGGTTCCCTTGTTCTTCCTGAGGGACCACGCGCTGGCCCTTCGGGGAAAGTCGGTGGCCTTCAGGATGGACAATCAGACAGCTGTCCACTGTATCCAAAAGCAGGGGTCCTCCAGGTCTTTGACTCTGTTGGGGATCTCAGAGAAGTTGTTCTTCCTCGCGAACCGACACAACATCTCCCTGCACGCCTCCTACCTGCCCGGGACTGCCAACCTGTGGGCGGACGCCCTGTCGCGAGGACGGGGCGTTCTTGTAGAATGGGCAATGAAACAGACTGTATTCGACGACCTCGCAGCTTCCTGGGGTGTTCCGGAGGTCGACTTGTTCGCATCGAAGGAGACGCGCAAGTTGCCTCAGTACCTGTCCCTCCGGACTCGCACTCCGGAGGGGGGTCCGGACGCTTTCATGGAAGACTGGAACAGGTGGCAGTCGATATACATATTTCCGCCACCAGACGCATTGTTGATGTGCAAAGTCCTCGCGCGGCTGCGGCTGTACCGCGGCAGAGTCTGGCTAATAGCGCCTCTGTGGCCAGCCCAGGCTTGGTACTCCCAGTTGAAGCGGTGGTGCCCGAGTCCGGTCCCTCTTCCTCTCTCAAACTTCCACTTGAGCCAGGTTGGCGACCTGCGGACCTCGTTGGCCTTCGCATCGTGGATGTTCGTGAGGCACGGTGGCTCCCAGTCCACGGATGGGACCTGACTGACTTCCTGAAGCGTTCATGGACGTCTTCGACTTGGGGGACTTACGAGTCCCACTGGAGGTCTTTTACTAGGTGGATACAGGACACTCACCAGACTGTTAGCTCTCCTTCCCTCGTCCTACACTACTTGTTTCACCTCTTCCGTACACGTCGCTCTCAAGTCAACACTATCCGTAACCACTTGTCTGCCATCCGGGAGGTCTTTGAGTCCGTCACTGGGCTGGTCGTTCCACCGAAGGAGCTGGATTCCTTCATGAAGGCTGCCTTCAGGGAGCGACCGCCTCCGCGCCAGATCCCTCCTCAGTGGGATCTGGGGCGTGCTCTGGACCTTCTGGCTTCACACACATATACACGGGACACTACACCGGTTCAGTTGCTCGAGCGTACACTCTTCCTTGTCGCTCTGGCCACTGGGGATAGGGTGTCTGAACTAGCTGCCATGTCGCGGTCCCAGGAATGCATGCGATTCTCCCCGTCCTTGAATATCGTCACGTTAGCCCCCTCCCCTCATTTTGTTGCCAAGAATGAGAGAGAGACCCACGTTTTCAAGCCTTTCACCATCCAGGCTTTAAAGCGTGGGCATACTCACCATGTGTTGTGCCCGGTGCAGGCCTTGCACTCCTATGTTGAGTCTGTGGCTCCGACTTCGGGTACTGCTGTGTGGGTGTCTCCTCGGACTGGTAGGAGGCTCTCGAAGGTACAGATAGGACGCCACATTTGTCGGGTCATTCGTGCCAGTAACCCTGCTTGTCGGGGTTCTGCGCACGATGTGCGATCCTTTGCTGCCTCCTTACGGTTCCTGCAGACTCGTTCGTTGCCTGACGTCGCCTCGGCGGGTTTGTGGTCTTCTGTCCATACCTTCGTCTCCTCCTACCTCTCCATGTCCATTGTTAGACCCCCTCGGCCTGTGATAGCTCTCGGGAGTCGTGTTTCCTAGGGCTCTCGCGAAGTTGCCTGGTCTTCCCCCCTCGTCACTTTTTCTTTTCCTTTGTTTTCTTTCGAAAAGGGGGGGAGGGAAGTACGGGTTTGCAACACTAGATTACAAGTTTGGGGTTATGTTATATGTATACAGTACATAAGTGTTTTTGCCTCATTGATAATTGTGTTTTGTTTTTGTGATCAGTGTTTTTGTTCATTTTGGAAGAAAAGGGATTTTGTGTACAGTACTTTTTGGTTTAAGACAAGTCTATGGTTTTGCATTACTATGAATGACGGGCACGTGTTAAAACTGTCATGGGGGGGTGACCCCCCTCAACCTATTATTGTATCCAAAAGCAGTCAAATAGACGGGAACATGATGGCCAGCGTCCGCCGCCGCTCCGCGTAGTGTAAACAAGGCTGGCGGTACACCCGAACTCTACATTCTACCCCACTAATTTTCCAACTATCATAACCGATGATTATCAATGATCTATCCCAGTCAAAAACGTCCATGCTTCCCTCCCATAATGCTGGGGTCACACATTCATGTATATCGCTCCCGACAGCTCCCGTCAGGCGTGATTGCCAATTTTGTGTTCTGACGGGCGTAGTCCGGCCGTGTACGCCCGCCCGTATAGACCACGACTATTGCACTTCCCGACAGACGTACCATGACGGGGCCAGTGTTACATCAGACGTAATGTAGTCGTATGGAACTACGTACGTGCTTGCGACTTGCGTAAGCATGTCCCTGTTAGTCCGCCTGGGCTGCCCGATTTGCGGGAACACAGGCCACGCCCATGGCCACGCCCCCACAAGACCTGCGTAGCTGAGGCCGTACGTCTTGGGAGTTTGTAGGACTTACGTGGACCGTTTCCAGACAATCGTAGGCACACCCCGTCTGTCCAAACACAGACAAAGACAGTCTTTGTCAACCACGTAGGTCTGGGTTGGAATCTGGGAACTACATAAAGGGCAGGGCTGGACACAACGTTCCCATTCCCACTCCTGACTCGGCACCATGAAGAACATCACGGAATACATCCTGGAGGAGTTCAAGATGGTGAACTCCCTAATCAAACCGGAGAACAGGCATAACATTCGGCTCATGAAATGGATCATTTCCTACATAGAAATGTTAGAACTGCTTGCAATAGCAAACTACATCCATGAAGATGAACAAGAGAAGAAGAAGGAAAGGAGCAAGAGGACAGTGTGGGTGTGGCCATATCTACAACGAAGGCCTGAACATGGCCATTATGAGAAGCTGATGCAAGAGTTGGCCACAGAATGTCCACAACTGTACAAAAACTTCACCCGGGTAGACAAACAACTATATGATGAGATAGTGGAATGTGTCACCCCCCTCATTCAGAGGAAACCTACGTTTTGGCGGAACCCCATTCCTCCTGGTCTGTGGGTGGCCATCACCCTACGTTTCCTCGCTACGGGTGATTCCTATAAGAGCCTGCAATACAACTTTCGTGTTGCCCACAACACCATCAGCCAAATTGTTCCAGACACCTGCCAGGCCATCATTTCTGTCTACGGAGATCAGGAGATCAAGACGCCACAATCGCCTGCTGAATGGAAGGAGGTTGCCAGCGGCTATGAGGAACGATGGAATCTGCCGCATTTTGTAGGAACCATTGATGGCAAACACATACGGATCCGAAACCCAAACTTTGGTGGCACATATTACGTCAACTACAAGAATTTTTTTTCCATTGTCCTAATGGCAATTGTTGACTCCAACTACAAGTTTATTTACGTCGACGTTGGTGCCATAGGGTCAGAGTCTGATGGTGGTGGCTTTGCACACACCAGTCTGTCTAAGTTGCTTGAGAAACAGAACGCAAATCTGCCACCCGCCGAGGTCATCTCTACCGATCCCACTGGACCACCCACGGAATACTTCTTAGTAGGTGATGATGCATTCCCTCTGTGCGCCTACATGATGAAGCCCTACCCCCTACGATCCCTCACGAAACCGGAACGAATATACAACTACAGAATCAGCAGGGCCCGCTGGACGGTAGAGAACGCCTTTGGCATTCTTGCCAACCGCTTCCGGGTTTTCCACACTCCAATATCTCTAAAACCTGAACGTGTAGAGGTTGTTGTGTTGGCCTCATGCATTCTGCACAACATCCTACGAGGATGATGCCCACCCCAATCAGAGGTAGATCAAGAGGACCCACACACCCACCAACTCATACCTGCCGCCTGGAGGAGTGACCCACCTGTAGGAAACAACATCCCACCCGTGACCCGCAACACTGCAACCATGCTTGCCAAGGCTCAACGCAACTACCTCAAGACCTACTTCAATTCCCCTCAAGGATCTGTGGCTTGGCAGGATGACCGGATTTAGGTGAGTTACATTTACTTTTAAATACTTCATTGAAAATTGTAAGATTTTCCCATGTTTACTTATTATTTTGTTTTATATTTTAGTTTCATCTTACATTTAAGTTATTCAGTCTTTGCTAGTTTGCTTTGTATTGTATTTTTATCTTTTAAATTGGATTTTCTCTAATGTTTTAGGTTCTTCCTTTTTTGTTTATATTATATTTGTATAATTCATTTAATTACTTAAATTGTACCATGCTTATTTAATTATACATCTTTTACTTTCTTATTTCATTCATTTTTGCTATTTTTTCCATGTTACCTTTGTTTGGTACTTTATATTTAACAGTTATATTTAATGTAAGTTGTCAGTCAAGGTTTTTCATAATTAGTATTAACCATATTATCATTATTGCGTTTATATGAATTATTTATTTTGTATGCTCATTACTTTCATTATAGATTTCATTTGTCATCTTATTAATCAACAATTATGGTAAAATATTGGAAATAGAAACACACACGTCATTACACAAATACATATATTTTTTGCAAATACAAAAAAACATTTATTTATATATATACATCGGGTATTGTTACTTCTTGGGGGTCTCCTGGGTCTCATTCAGGCGATCTATGGCCGACCCAGGCGTACCAGGAATGACAGCTGCAGGTGATTGTTGTGCCGTCAACATATCAATGAATGTGTTGCCAAACTGCCCCAGGTCGAACGACGTGTGGCTGGGTGTGGAGGCAGTAGGCGGGACGAATTGGCGAGGGGGTGTCGCTACACGTTGCTGCACCAGCAATGACTGCAAGGCTGCAAGCTGGTGTGCAGGTAGCACGATGCCCCCAACAGGAGGCTGGGGCGGGGTCGGCAGGGTGGGAGGAGGCAGGGTTGGAGGAGGCAGGGTGGTTGCCGGAGTGCCCTGGTACATCACTGTCGGATGCTGCTGTGCCACGGGTTGGGGTAGGGGCGCCGGAAAGCCAAAGCTCTTGTGGGCGTGGAGCAAGAGGTCCGGACCAGGCCGGGCCACTCCCTCCGCATGGGCAACCTTGAACCGGTCGATGGCTGCCAAGAGTTCCAACTTGAGTGTGGTGTTATAAGCTGGAGGCAGCCCAACACAGTCTTTGACCATGCCCTCCAGGGAATAGCGCCAATATTTGTGGGCCTGGTCCTCGACCACATCGAACGCCTGACCCAGGTTCTGGCGCAGCTTCTCCGAATTTACGAGGACCTTGAACAAGGAACAAGAGAATATTAAACACACGAAACAAAATATTATCATATTTGACCAAGTATTTATTTTAACCAATGAAATTTTGTGGTATTCTGGGAACCAAATATGTTCAAAGTTATTGTTGATAGTATGGTGTGAAATCATGACATCTTTAGTATTATTATTACTTTATGTTATTCTAATAACTTTGGAAACAGAAACACTTTATCTAATAATAGCATGGAATTGCAATGGGGTGCCACCAATGAACAATGTAACTAATATTTCCTCTACTCACTTGCTCCAGGGTCCCGTGGGTTGAAGTTGAAGGGACAGCACCAGGAGGCTTCCCCTTCTTCACCTTCCGCACAGGCTGGGCGATGGCTGGGGGTGTGTCCTCCTCCTCCTGACTGCCGGCAGAGGGGTCATCCACCTCGTAGACTGGGACGGGAGGTGTTGGGGTGCGGTTGGGGACAGGAACAGCACCAGGCTCCGGTGCTGCAGCTTGGGCAGCAGACTGTTGTGACATGATTGTATAATTAGTAACATGTACATTATTTATGAACTTTAAAATAACATTCAACATAAGCATTCATCCTTGTAACCTTTAAAATAACATGAATAAACTGGTTTGAGTTATTATGCGTTTCATTAACAAATATTTGAAGTTAACACGATAAATTGAACACAATAATAGCATCATTATAAGCAAAATAATTACGAAAATAAAAAAAAATGACACTGTCACTGTGAAAGGGTTTGAAAACATAAAAAATATCAACGTACCTCAGGCATACCAAGTGACCGGGGCTTCTTCTGACGGACGATGTGTGGCTTCATGAAGTGGAACATGTTGAGGATCCACTTTTCCCTCTCCGTCAGTCGTTTGGCCCCATCACCACTCTTCAACTTGCTGAGCCGGCCGAACCTGGAGCGGAGAGATCCCCACCACGTCTTCAAATCGAAGGCGGTCATTGGTGGGTCCATGTTCGCAGCCTTCTCCCCCCATACAGCCTCAATATGCTCCTTGTTCTTGTGCCTGGGGTCACCCTTATCGTAAATAAAAGGCGCATCCAGCTCAATCCAGTCTGCCAGCATATGCTCAGTCTCCTCAGTCAGTATTATGTTGGTCTTCTTACGGCGCCGTTTCTTTGGTGGGGCCTGTACGCTGTTGGTAGGTTCTGGTTCTTCTTCTTCCTCCTCGTCTTCCTCACTCTCTTCAACCTCGAGCTCTCCACTATCGGGGCCGAGGTCGATAACAACTTCATCTTCAGGCGTCGAGAGGGCAGGCGGTGAGTTGAAGGGGCCAGGCTGAGAGGGGTCAGAGTTGGAGGGGCCAGGCTGAGAGGGGTCAGAGTTGGAGGGGCCAGGCTGAGAGGGGTCAGAGTTGGAGGGGCCAGGCTGAGAGGGGTCAAAAGGTGAGGTGGCAGAAGTCGAGGTGGCAGGGGAAGCCTTCCTGGCCTTCTTCACGCCTTTCTTGTGCATGGTACAGGGCAGGGCAGGGCAGGGTGCAGAGGGTGATAAGCAGGGCAGGGCAGGGTGCAGAGGGTGGCAAGCAGGGCAGCAGGCAGGGTGCAGAGGGTGGCAAGCAGGTGGCAGGGTTCTTGTTGTTTGCTGCTCCGGTGTGGTGAGAGGTGTGACTGGAGTGTCCCCCGCCGGTCCTTATATACAACGTTGCCGCGTCTTCCCGCCAACACGCAGTGCGGCAGTGCTGCCAGATGCGCCCGGACTAACTTTAACTGTCCCGTTTGACGGGAATATTGTACGATTGGCGGGAGAAGCTTATGTTTGACCGGGCTAGCTGCTACGTCTTACGGGGCTGCTCCCGTCAGACGTAGCAGATCACCCGGTCAAACGTAGGTTTTCCCGACTTTTGACATATGTGAGCACGAGCCACGTATCTGATTCGAAATCCAAAACATACCGGGCGGCCTTGGCCGCACCAACCACCTCCCCGACCAGCGTGGCTACTCCCGCCATGCGTACCAACCCCCACGACTAGACACAATTTAATTTACGTTTTGCGTACTAAGCCCTTACGTTTTACGTATTCGGTTGCCAACTACCAATAAACCTTCGTACGGGAGCATACGGGAGCATATACGTGAATGTGTGACCCCAGCATAAGTCAATGAGATTACCACACTGTCATGCAAGGACTTCTTTACTTCCATGCTGACCACCCTATTTCTTCTTACTGCTTTCAGAGTTCCTACAATGCTCTTCCCCTGTTACACTTTCTCCCACACATCTTCATCCATAGGCCTACTCACATCTTTACTCAACACACTGCCCAAATACTTAAATGAGCTGACATTCTTCATAGCCATTCAACCTCACTTCACACTCTATGGTTGCACCCCTTTCAAAGACCATAATATTGCTCTTCCTAGCATTTACCTCCAGATTCCGTTTTTCACACACTGTTCCAAACATATTTACCTGACCCTGCAACTCCCATTCACTATTGCTCATCAGAACTGTGTTGTCAGCAACAGTAGCACCGGTACTGTACTGTTGAGGCAACTTCCACTCGTTTCCTTCCCTTATCAGCGGTACACCAACATCCGCTGCTCTTCCTTGTATTTCTTTCATGACTCCATTCATATACTGTACCGGTATATATTGAACAACCATGGGGACATCACACACACCCTTGCTTTAACCCAACATTCAGATTAAAGAACTCGCTCTGTTAATTATCCACACATACTGACACCTTTGCACCCTCATACATGCTCTTCATTGCTTTCAGCAACTTGCCATCTACTCCGTATATTCTCAGTACCGGTACTTTTCACATATCTTCTCTATCAATTCTGTCATAGGCCTTCTCCAACTCCATAAATGCAGCATACAACTTTTGTCGCTTCTCCAGATATTTCTCCACAACACATTTCCGGGCAAAAATCTGAGCTACACATTCTATTCCCTTCCTAAGATGACTACAGAGTATGCTAACCGTTTCCCCAGCAATACTGACTGAAAATGCCCAAATATATTGCATGTCCTCTTCAGATTTATCTAAAATATGTAAAATTACACCAAATACCACTACAGTAGCACTGAAATCAATAAAACTCACTAACAGGATAAATAAATGGAAGAAATACTCCAAAAGATTAATATGTTAACCCTTTACCCAGCAATACTGACTGAAAATGCCTAAATAGATTGCATGTGCTCTTCAGATTTATACATACATACGTACATAACATTTTAAGACTGAGTGCTCCACACAGATGTGCAGTTTCAGTCTCTTTTCCTAATGGCGGCGTTCCAAGCAACCCTGTTAAGGGATGCTTTACTTGTCAAGTTTTTGGATTTGAGATCGGCACGTATAATCCGATCCCAGGTTTTACTCGGTCCACCCCTTGGTGCAGCTCCCTCCACAATCGCAGACCTGCATCTTTTCACCCAATTTTGTTCATCCATTCTCTCCACATGTCCATACCATCCCAGTTTATTTGTACGCATCTCCTCGCTAATACTCTTTATACCTAAACGTCTCTTCAGCTCATCATTTGTTATTCTGTTGACATCCTTTATCTGAAATATGTAAAATTACACCAATTACCAACTACATTACCAAAATTTTTAATAAAGTACACTAACAGGATAAAGAAAATGTAAGAACTAGCCCTAATGATGAATTTATCTATCTATCTATCTATTGACGGACGCCTTGATCCCCGAAGGATTGGCCACGAACGAAACACCCCTATGCACCTCTGTCCCCAGTCGATGCCCCTCCTCCCATCCAGCACCGCTTTCACACATATACTTCTTAACTCCATCCTTCCACCTCTCTCTCGGTTTATTTCTCCCTCTGTCCTTCCACCTCACTCGTACACTCTCTTAGTCATTCTCTCGCTTCCCATACGTTCCACATGGCCGAACCATCTCAAGGTGTTCTTTTTCGCACTTTCCAGTACATTCACACCACACCTCTCTCATACTTCCTCATTCGTCTGTCTATCCCTCCATGTAACTCTGCACACACTTCTCAAGTAACTCATTTCCATCCCTTTCACTCTTGGTTTGAATCTCTCCAATAACGTCCATGCTTCGCTTCCGTAAGTCAGTGTCGGGATTACCACACTGTCATGCAAGGACTTCTTCAGTTCCATGCTGACCACCCTATTTCATGTTACTGCTTTCAGCATTCCTACAACCCTCTTCCCCTGTTACACCCTCTCCCACACTTCTTCATCTATACTCCCATCTTTACTCTGTACACTGCCAAGATACTTAAATGAGCTGACAATCTCCATAGCCTGACCGTTCAACTTCACCTCACACTCTGTGGCTTCACCCCTTTCGAAGACCATAACCTTGCTCTTCCCCGCATTTACCTTCAGATTCCATTTTTCGCACACTGTTCCAAACATATTTACCAGACCCTGCAACTCCCATTCATATCGTCAGCAAACAGCAGTACACAAACATCCACTGCTCTTCCTTGTATTTCTTTTATGACTCCATCCATATACTGTATATATAGAACAACCATCGGGACATCACACACCCTTGTTTTACCAAACATTCAGATCAAAGAACACCCTCTGTTCATTCTTCACACGTACTGATACCTTTGCACTCTCATACATACTCTTGACTACTTTCAGCAACTTGCCATCTACTCCATATATTCTCAGTACTTTCAACATACCTTCTCTATCAACTCTGTCATTCCACTCGTTGCCTTCCCTTATTAGTGGTACACCAACATCCACTGCTCATCCTTGCATTTCTTTTATGACTCCATCCATATACAGTACAGTATATATTGAACAACCACGGGGACATCACACACCCTTTCTTTAACCCAAAATTCAGATCAAAGAACTCGCTCTGTTCATTCTCAACACATACTGACACCTTTGCACCCTCATACATGCTTTTCACTGCTTCAGCAACTTGCTATCTGCTCCGTATATTCCAAGTACTTTCTACATACCGGTACCTTCTCTATCAACTCTGTCATAGGCCTTCTCCAAGTCCATGAAGGCAGCATACAACTTTTGTCCCTTCTCAAGATATTTCTCCACAACATATTTCAGGGCAAAGATCTGAGCTACACATCCTCTTCCCTTCCTATGATGAATACTGTATGTTAACCGTTTCCCCAGCAATACTGACTGAAAATGCCCAAATATATTGCACGTGCACTTCTGATTTATCTAAAATATGTAAAATTATACCAAATACCAACTACATTAGCACAAAACTCAATCAATCACAGAAACAGGATAAAAACATAGAATAAATACCCCAAAAGATGAATACGTTAACCCTTTCCCCAGCAATACTTACTGAACATGCACAAATAAATTGCATGTGCTCTTCAGATTTAGCTGAAATATATAAAATTACACCAAATACTAACTACATTAGCACAAAAGTCAATCAAGCACTTTAACAGGATAAATAAAATGGAAGAAATAGCCCAAAAATGAATTTATCTATAGCCTACCGGTATATATTGCCAGACACCTTGATCCCTGAAGGGGTGACCATGAACGAAATGCCTGCGTATTTCAAGCTCGCTTGAGTTATCACTCGATCGTCTTTTAGAGCTTTTTGGCCTGGGGTAATTACCACACCATCGCGTCATAAGGAGTTTGAGGGGGTTAAATTGCTAGATACATAGAGGAAGAGGAATGCCAAGTAAAGCTAAACAAAAATATATAAGATATTTTTAACATGAGGTTGCTTATAATAATTTGTACCTCTGCAGTTTCTCCATGGCTAACAAAAATGGTCACATTTCTAAGAAGCCCCAACCAAAAAGGCCAAGCTTCTGTACAGAAAAAATGCCACACCATTACCCTTATGGTGACCCTATCAAATAATCAAAACAACCACACTTCTTAACCCAATTCCCGCGGGGCCCCTCATATGACGGAGACGATTTTCTGGCTATTTTGTAGTCTGTGAGCCAGGCCAGCTTTTGCAAGCAGCACGGATGGACGTCAGCCGGAGCCTACACGCCCCGCCACGACACTGAGGTTTGTGTGAGAGAGAGCTCACTTATGTGCAGCGTCACACATTGCGAAAACAGAAAATAATTGGTAATTTTTAGCGATTTCGCCAATCGGATTTGGTAATTTTTAGCAATTTTGCCCTTCGTTTGCAAGATCCTTACAAGAAACCCAGACGTCGTACAGGGATGATTCAGGAGTAATTTGAAAGCTATTACCGTACTTTCACGAATACATAATTGTATTACGCTCTGGCTTTTGCTTATGCATGAAAATGAGCAGGGAATGAAGGCAATTTCGGGCAATTATGCCTACTCGTACAGGAGTCCTTGGAGCGGCTTCGGTTGTGCCGGGAATTTCCACACCTCTCACACCACACACACACATCACACAGTTTTTCCTACACCGAGAAATGACTCTCTGGCTGTCATTTCTCGAAGACTTCTTCTAGCCGGAGACATTGAGAGCAACCCAGGACCCACCTACACATACATAATTATGTCAAACTTACTCAAAACCCATCACTTCGAGTCGCCACACTAAGGGTTCAGTTCTCTGCAATTCATGCAGGAACTGGACCCACTTCACCTGCACAACACTTGCCTCCAAGAAACACTACACGAACACCTGGACCTGTTCCTCATGCCCCTCCCTCTCCCAGTCAAATCCCTCGCCTAAAACCCGTCCACCTCTCCTCCCCAACCCACCTAACCTTTCCATATCATCCACTCCCCCCCCTAAAACCCGTCCACCTCTCCTCCCTAACCCACCTAACCTTCCCATACCATCCACATCCTCAACTCAACACACCACACCCCATCCTAATCCATTCCAACCCCCATCTCCTGCTCCCCAATCCCCACCCCTACCTCACCCATCTCAACCCCCACCCCATCCTCGTGCAGCAGCACCCAACATACATCGTGCACATAACATTAACATTCTCCAATTGAACATAGATGGCATCAACACAAAGAAACACAAACTCTCACACTTCATCAAACAACACAACATACACATTGCCATCTTACAAGAAACAAAACTCTGCACAACACAAAAAACACCCACATTTCATGATTTCACCACCATCAGACAAGACCGGGCTGTCGGCGGAGGCGGTGGACTCATCACCCTGGTACACAAAGAAATATCATACATAGTTACCAGTGTACAAACCAAATCCCTCCTCCCCCCAAATGATAACACAACATAAATACAATCAATTAAAATACGCACTGGCGACAACTCCAACATAACCATCATAAACACATACATCCCTCCCCAAACATCCCCTACAGTACCAAATGAATACAGACCACACTTACAACACATCACAAACACCCCACACATCATCCTGGTGGTGACTTCAACGCCAAGACGTCGGCCTGGTTTGTCGACAACCCCGACACAGACAGAGGGCTGGTACTACAAAACCAAACTGATAGCCTCATCACCCTTAACCCATTGAGACCCAGCGTCGCACGTGATGCGTCGGTAGTTTTTTATCACCAACTCCCAGCGACGCATCACGTGCGTCCGGCATATTAAAATCAGTTACGTGGCTCGTAAGGTAGGAAATGGCGGGAGAATAGGAGGGGGAGGTACCGTAGTGTGTGGGCGAGCCGGGCCGGTAGGTGTGAGCGGGCCAAGACAGCCGCGCGGCCGGTGGTGGTGGGCTTAGTGGGGATACTTTACACCCTTAGTTCACCGCCACTTTGAACCTTCATTACTCCGGTCGTATGGGAGCTAGAGGATTGAGATTTATGTGAGACACTCCTTAGGATGTATGCCGTACAATGCCATACTCAGTTTTCACCCTAGTGCTCCCGGGCGGGTGGTCATGCGGGGGAGACGAACTTTCGACACCCCCCCCCCCCCAAATGACCGAGGTGAGTTTTTTTTATTTTGTTCTTCATTTCTCACCATTCTCTTCCATTTTGGCTCAAAACAAATTTTTGAGGCTCCCCCCCCCCAAAAAAAAAATATCTGAGGTTATTTTATTTTTTTCATTTCTCACCCTTGTCTTCCATTTTAGCAACCAAAAACAAAAAGTGAAACTGGCTTGGGACTGGGGTGAACAAAATATTATAACTAGCCGGGGCTCAGCGGGTTAACAACATACCCATATTCCTCACCAAGCCCTCTATAACCCATCATCTCCAGACATCACCTTTTGCTCCCCAGAACTCACCCCCACAACATCCTGAAGGGTGGTCAGAACCTTAGGCTCTGATCACCTCCCGATCATTATCACCACCAAAACCAGACTCACCCCAGTTAGCCACAAACACACATACACCAATTATAAAAGAGCTAACTGGGCAGCATTCACAAATGAGACAGAACAACACTTCACAACTCTAAACAGTACACCCATCACTAACATCAACAATGCTGTACACATACTCAATAAAACTATCCAAAACGCTGACAAGAAACACATTCCAAGAGGTAACAGAAAAAGACACAACCCCAACTTCACACCAGAAATTCAAAACCTCATCAGACAACGCGACATACTGAAACACTCCCCAGCACACCACACACAAGACATCACACAACAAATCCAAGCACTCAACACCCAAACTAACAACAAATACAAGAACAACAAAAACTAAATTGGAATAACTTCCTACAAACACTTGATCACAAAACAAACCCCAAAAAACTCTACAAAACACTAAACAGCATCACACTTTCCAACAGTAACACAACACAATCACATGCTGCAATCACAACAACAGACTCTACTCCTTCATGTAAACAACAAGCAAACACTCTCATCAATCACTTCTCACATGTCAGCCACCTAAAACCTCACAAAGACGACCGACGTGTCATCCGACGTAAGAGACAATTCCCCACAGACCCTGACTATACACCCTTCACCAATCACCAGACAAAGCATATCATTAACAATCTCAAGCACTCACCCGCTTGTGGCCTAGACAACATAAGCAACATACACCTCAGATACCTGGGACCACAAGGCATACAAGCACTCACTAACATATCAAACTACAGTTATTCACACAACACAATACCAGACATTTGGAAGCATGGTATCATCACCACATTCCCCAAACCCAACAAAGACCCCACGCTACCCTCCTCGCACCGCCCCATCACACTCCTTTGCTCCCCCTCCAAAGTCATGGAACGCCTAGAATTACAACTAATTACACCCGACCTACCCCTAGCTCCAACACAACATGGCTTTAGGCCACTGCACTCCACAAACACTCTTCTCACAGACCTTACACAAAGAGCTTTTGACGGCATCAACTCAGCTAGACCACCACACAGATCACTATTAGCCACACTCGACATTAGTAAAACCTTCGATGCCATCCCCCGCCACAACCTAACAAACAAAATCTACAACACAAACATGCACAACAACACAAAAAGGTGGCTGGCCAACTTCCTAGCAGGCAGATGTGCACACGTATCTTTTGCCGGTCAGTCATCTAAAATCAGAAACTTTCCAAACGGAGTCCCACAAGGATCCGTCCTATCGCCCGCACTCTTCAATCCGTACATGCACGATATAACTACACCCAATACACCCCAAATAAACTTAGCCTCCTATGCAGATGACATAACACTCACATGCACACACCATGACCCAAAAAGAGCAACAGATCTCCTTCAACCCTATCTCAACACACTACATGGCTGGTGCACTACAAACAGACTTAATCTAGCCCCAGCCAAATCCACCGCATCCCTGCTCACAAGCTGGACAGAACACGAATACATCCCTCAACTCACCTTAACCCGTTGAGACCCAGCATCGCACGTGTTGCGTCGGCAGTCTTTGATCACCAACTCCCAGCGACGCATCACGTGCGTCCGACATATAAAAAACACTTACGTGGCTCGTAAGGTAGGAAATGGCGGGAGAATAGGAGGGGGAGGTACCGTAGTGTGTGGGGGAGCTGGGCCAGTAGGTGTGAGCGGGCCGAGACAGCCGCGCGGCTGGTGGTGGTGGGCTTAGTGGGGATAGTTTACACCCCTAGTTTACCGCCACTTTGAACCTTCATTACTCCGGTCGTATGGGAGCTAGAGGCTTGAGATTTATGTGAGATACTCCTTAGGATGTATGCCGTACAATGCCATACTCAGTTTTTACCCTAGTGCTCCCGGGCGGGTGGTCATGCGGGGGAGACGAACTATTGAAACCCCCCCCCCCCCCCCCAAATGACCGAAATGAGTTTTTTTTATTTGTGTGTTCATTTCTCACCATTCTCTTCCATTTTGGCTCAACAAATTTTTTTGAAGCTCCCCCCCTCCAACCCCCCACCAGCCCCCCCCCCAAAAAAAACAAAAAAATGTCAGAGGTGATTTTTTTTTTTTTTTTTTTCATTTCTTATCCTTGTCTTCCATTTTAGCAAACAAAAAAAATAAGTGAAAATGGCTTGGGACTGGGGTGAACAAAATATTATAACTAGCCGGGGCTCAACGGGATAAACAACACACCCCTAACACATATTATACACACACCCAAAATCCTAGGAGTAACATATGATACTCATATGACATTCAAACAGCACACCACCAACATTAAAAAGAAACTGACACCCAGACTTAACGCCCTCAGGTCACTTGCTCACACAAAATTTGGAAACAACAAAGAAACTACCACCACAGTATATAAACAATACATAAGATCAGTGATGGAATACGCAAGCCCAGCCTGGGCTTCTAACTTAGCTGAAACACATCATAAGACCTTACAGACTATTCAAAACAAAGCCCTGAAGATCATTACAGGCTGCACAGCTACTGCACCCACAGATCACCTACATCAAGAAACCAAAATCCTCAAAGTCAAAGACCATCTGGACATGAGAGGCACTCAATTCCTAGCAGCAGCCTCCACGAACCAAGACCACCCACTAAACTACATGGCAACACACCCACAGACACCAAGAAATATCAAAACAACACCCAGCACACGGTATCACACACAATTACTGTCCTCTCTCCCTCCCTGCCCACCCCGAACCAACTTCCAGAAGCACATCCATATTCATATCTCTCGCCGATCCATCCACTCACTCACAGACAACACACAGCTGCAAGCACAACCTCCCGAAATCCATCCTTCCGAATCCTCCCTTCCTCGCGAGGACAGAGTCCACCTGGCCAGGCTGAGATGCGGACACCATCCAGCTCTCCTGAGCTATCAGAAGAGACTGGATGACTCCGTTGTCGACGCCTGCCCGGGATGTAACACAGCACCCCATACCATTAAACACATCATAGAAGACTGCATTTCACACAACCACTTACGCCAACAACACAATCTACACTCAATGAGAGCTCTGTGGGAAAGCCCGATCATGGCCATGGCCTTCCTCAGGGACTCGGGGCTGTTCGGCCAGGCAGCTTAGGGAACAACAACAACAACAACAACTCGTACAGGATTAATAGCTTTAACCAAAATGGTCACACTCCTTAATGGTCTAAGTGGCCATAGCCAAAATGGCTACACTATATTCCTTCTGTACTTTCCCCATGCTCGATAAGATACATGATATTTTGATATATGTGGCACAGCCCTTGTATCCAACACAATACCCTGCATGCAACCCCGCTCGAACCCCGCACAACGTTGCTTGCAACTTTAATTCCTACTGTGATCATTACGCTAAATAACCAATTACTAATTAATGAGCCTAATATATTACTGTAACCTAAACATAATTGACTGACAACATGTAATTGGTTTAACATTAAGGGGAGGCACTTGTTTTTTCGGGACCTCCTTCTCCCTCATGTTTATCCCTATTAGTGTTGAGGTTTCAAGAAGTTCGCCCCATTAGTTTGGTGTTTTTCAGACCTGTTATCCCATTGCTGTGCCAATAATAAGACCTTTCGTGCCCTTTAGGTGTAATTTAGGAATCAGCCTTCGGCAGGGACATTTTTCTACCGAAAAATGTACAAATATACATCGAAGGGGGGTCTTGGGGGTGTTTTTTTAAGCTTGATAGAGGTTTAGAGAGCAAACTAAACCCCTTCCTTAAACCATTGAGCCGAACCAGTAATTCATGCTGCACAATACCGTCTGGGTCCCCGTAATGTATAATTATGTTGAACATGGATTACCCGCTCAGTACAAGTGCCGTCCTTTTCACTTTCCTCTGACTACTATTAGACGATTATATTCTGTTTAATCAGGGCCTCCAGCAATTAACAGGCTTCCAACTATTATTATTAACCATATTCACTACCACAGTTTCATCTTAACCATATTCACTACCACAGTTTCCTCTTAACCATATTCACTACCACAGTTTCATCTTAACCATATTCACTACCACAGTTTCCTCTTAACCATATTCACTACCACAGTTTCCTCTTAACCATATTCACTACCACAGTTTCCTCTTAACCATATTCACTACCACAGTTTCATCTTAACCATATTCACTACCACAGTTTCATCTTAACCATATTCACTACCACAGTTTCCTCTTAACCATATTCACTACCACAGTTTCATCTTAACCATATTCACTACCACAGTTTCATCTTAACCATATTCACTACCACAGTTTCATCTTAACCATATTCACTACCACAGTTTCATCTTAACCATATTCACTACCACAGTTTCCTCTTAACCATATTCACTACCACAGTTTCCTCTTAACCATATTCACTACCACAGTTTCATCTTAACCATATTCACTACCACAGTTTCATCTTAAGATGCACAAAATATAACTAGACTAAAATGATATACTGTATATGTCGCTGGTACAGAAGGGGTTAAATTAGCGAATACCAGGATTATGTTTATATATCTTTCCTTCCATATACAGTATATAATACCAGGATTATGTTTATATATCTTTCCTTCCATATACAGTATATAATACCAGGATTATGTTTATATATCTTTCCTTCCATATACAGTATATAATACCAGGATTATGTTTATATATCTTTCCTTCCATATACAGTATATAATACCAGGATTATGTTTATATATCTTTCCTTCCATATACAGTATATAATACCAGGATTATGTTTATATATATTTCCTTCCATATACAGTATATAATACCAGGATTATGTTTATATATCTTTCCTTCCATATACAGTATATAATACCAGGATTATGTTTATATATCTTTCCTTCCATATACAGTATATAATACCAGGATTATGTTTATATATCTTTCCTTCCATATACAGTATATAATACCAGGATTATGTTTATATATATTTCCTTCCATATACAGTATATATATAATGTATTCATGCAGCATATCAGACACAATTATCGAATTACATTTTGTGATATGAATAAAAGATATTTAGAATTAATTTAGATTGGTATGATTGATGTATTATTGCCTCTCTCTCTCTCTCTCTCTCTCTCTCTCAGAAAAGATATAGAGCGACTGAAAAGAGTAGGCCTACAAGCTAGGGCTACAAAACGTATTTCATCGATTAGAAGACTGAGCTATGAGGACCGATTAAGAGTTTTTAATCTCTTTCCGTTGGAGACACGCAGACTACGAGGTCAGCTTATTGAAGCATTTAAAATACTTAATGGGATTGAAAACGTGGATTATAGCAAAATGTTTAGCCTCAATACGAATACAACACGCAACTATGGCTGAAAATTAGAATTGAAACGGTTCAGCACTCGTATATGTGGAAACTTGTTCACATATAAAATTTGTTCTACGTGGAACAAACTGCCCTCAGATGTTGTAAACAGTTCTACAGTAGAGCAGTTCAAGAAGAGAGTAGATAGTATTTTGCACACTGTAATGAGTGTAGTGCATTAAACAGTCTCTCCTCTCACTTCGAGTATCTCCCCGGACTGGACAGCAAGGTCTCTGAGATACTAACTATTCCTTGTAACTCCTTGTAACTCTCTCTCTCTCTCTCAGTCTCAGTGACGTCCTTTGCATTATGTTCTAGCAACTATTAGATCAATTTATAAAGTTTAGGAAGGACCTCTAACCGATATAAGGCTACACAAATTACCGCAATTAAACCTCTTAGCTACCAAGAATTTGTCCTAAGCTGAGTTAAATTGTTAATAGTTGCCAGAATGTGATGGAAAGAACGTCACCGGTACTGAATAGGTTAACAATTATCGTCATATTCCAAAGAGATGGACTAAAATAACCTGCAAAACATACTATACATGGCTTAAGACGTTTACCCCTATCCAGGTGTCAATATTTTCCTGGCGAGCGGTAGCGAGCCAGCATATATATATATATATATATATATATATATATATATATATATATTTTGTTTTTACACCAAGCTAAATTTTTAAATTTTTCTATAGAAAAATGTCTCCGGCCATGCCGGATTTCTCCATACAAAGCTGGCTCACTATCGCTCGCCAGGAAGAAATCGGCACCTGGATTGGGATAAACGTCTTAAAGCAATTGGCTGAATGGGGCCGAATACACGACAGAGAAAGAGAGAACAGGAGAGAAAGACAAAACAAGCACATTTACAAAAAGCAAGGATACAAAATACCATAGGATTTAAGAGCACCCAAAGTACCACATTGTTGTAATTTGGCATCAGCCGTTCAAGTCTGTGATCGAACTACAGTATATCCAGCTCAGGGAGTACCTGAAGCAATCAAAGGTTTAAGGGGGGCTTAAACCTTTGATTGCTTCAGGTACTCCCTGAGCTGGATATACTGTAGTTCGATCACAGACTTGAACGGCTGATGCCAAATTACAACAATGTGGTACTTTGGGTGCTCTTAAATCCTATGGTATTTTGTATCCTTGCTTTTTGTAAGCATGTTCTACGTTGGCAATGTGTTTCTATACACTATGTATAATTTAAGGATTTACACACATAAACAAAATTATATAAAAATTGCCTTTCGTTTTGAAATATCTGGAAAGTAAATTGACCAAAGCAATCTTTTAACGTCCACACGTACAAATTGACATACATTAGCCAGATAAATATACATTTTGCTGGCTTACTAGTGCGAGACCATCAAATAAATTACCCTGTAATCAAGCTGATTGCACGTGCATTGCATACTTAATTAGCTCTTTCAGTGACTAGTATAATGAAACAGATTACATTCTATACTTAAATACTAATTCTGCTGTAATTATATTTAATGCAAGTCTAGACGAAGCTGTAAATTGCCACGTTGATATTACTCTTGAAAAATAATATTATTGTTTACAATTTACTATGTTCTGATATTATATTATATTATATTATATTATATTATATTATATTATAATTACAGTATATTAATGGAGGCATGCTATATTTTGAGTAATCTCTTAACCCCTTCTGTACCGGTGCCATCCTCGTAAATATATTCTGGTTACTGTTAGACGATTCTATTCAGCTTCAAAAGAAGCTTCAGCAGTTACCAAACTTATCCCTTTTTACTACCACAGATCCTTCTTAAACTGCGCAAAATCGTCTAAATATAGCTGGAATAACATTGAAAAGACCTCGCTGGTACAGAAGGGGTTACATGGATTGTATTAATGGGATTTTTTTCTGGTCTCCCTTCTCACTCATGTTTAGCCCCATCAGTTTGGCGATATTAAAACCTGTTTTGGGTGTCATTTTGTTTCCTGGTGAGTGATAGCAAGCCTGTATTTTAGCAACAACAGGCTTTCGGCTGGGACATTTTTCTACCGAAAAAATGTACACATTTATCTCGAAGGGGGTTATTGGGGGTATTTGTTTAAGCTTGATGGAGATCTATGGGGAAACTAAGAGTAAGAAATATATAGATAAATAAATTAACAAATACATACAAATTCAAATTTCCCTTTAATTAAGGTAAAGTCAAATCTCCAACTATGCGCACGTAATATTTTGCTCACAACTTATATTTTGAACCCTGACCCAACTGATTAATTGTTGATAACCGAATCACCGAACCACGAGCCCAACCAACCTTTATACACCCCTTCAGCACCTTGACGTATTTGTATTTCTGATTCTGGCTAAGCGTAGACGATATTGTGCAGTTTAAAAAGGACCTATTTTATTCAGAGGGTTTATTGAGATGGCGTTTACCCATTTTGAGTCCTACAGGTTGATGATAAGCTAAAGAAATGTGTCTAATGTTCACCAGAATATGATGATAATTACATCATGGGGCTGAAGGGCTAAACACTTTAAATATACCATGACAATTTTTTTTTTTTTTTTTTTGGTGGCTATTATTAAGGGGGCGCTTCGACAGTTTATTCTTGCCATCCTTAGGTGATTTTATTTAGATTAGGAAGGGCATGTGGAAGTCAGAGGATTCATTGAGACTGTCTTAACCCTTTTAATTCCTATAGATCCTTCCTAAGCTGTATACAATCGTCTAGTAGTAGCCAAAACAGAGTCAAAATGCGTCAAAATGCGTCATGATGCGGGGGGATGGGCGTATTTGTTTGCTCATCTATGTATCTATTTATCATATTTTTTAGTATCCTCCCTAGACCTCCATCAAGCTTAAACAATCACCCCCCAAGACATGCTTGAACACTTTTCGATAGAACAATTAAATTACAGGCTCGCTTTTGCTCGCCAGGAAAAAAATTACACACAAAGTCTACATATTGACAAATAAATTGGGCGAAAGGTCTAAAAACGCCAAACCGTGATAAACCTGCGAGCATTATAATTATTTAGCAACATAATAATATGTTAATGACAGTTTTTTATTTTTTTATATTTTGTATTTTACAGTATCTATGAATATACTAATTTATATTTTATATATATATACAGTATATAATTATATTAATTCATTTATTTATATTATTTTACTTGATATCTTTATTTTTGACCGGTCATCAAATGCGACAAGTGTCCTTATCCTGAAATTTCGCTAATTCATATCTCACTAAGGTGAAAATAAAATCTAAATAGTAACCTCTTAAGGACAAGGAAACGCTCTGACAGTGTATTCTGGCCATCCTTAGGCGATTATATTAGGAAGATTAAGAAGGGTATTATTATGCCGGGTTGTAATCCAACTCGCTTCAGTATTATCTATTTATCAATCCGGGGTTTGGATATTTAGACTTGGAATATGCTCAACAGGAACACATCGAGCTTAGTGAATAATTATGATAAGTATTTACTCAATCAGGCAACGATAACACAATAAACACACAGGTTAGACTATACTCTTATTTATTCAATGGCATAGAATACATGTTATGTGGTACTATACTCCACTATTGTATTAAATAGCAAGTAAGTAAATTAGTGACAGAGAGTTAACTAGTTTTACTCTGTAATGAAGGTCAGTTTGTCACTTACATAGTAATTGAAGAGTGAAAATACGCAATGATAGACAGATACATATATACACAAACAAGAATCAGTGACAATAATACATATGCGAGTAAAGTGTCTAACGCAAAGTATTCTGACAAAGACAAGATACAATATGGAACTTATCGCTCAGCTGCGCGTGAGTCTACGTGTTGGGCAAAGGGAAATTTGGCAGCGCTCAGGTGAGACCATCAAAGGTGCCGCCCTGAGATCTCTAGGTCAGATGGACTGGGATAAATTAACCAACTAATTAAGAAACGTAAATGAAAGAGCGTGGTAATATAGCTTAACAAAGAGCTATCTTGAATGGGCGTACACAACGAGGTTGCACTTAGGAAATACCATATATGATGGCATGAAAGGAGTTCTGAATAAATTAACAAATTCCTAAAAGAACGCAGAACTACTGTAGCGTTGTATTATAACGTAAATACAATTATAATCAATGGATTACTAGATGAAGTAATACATAGAATCAATAGCCAATTAGTAGGCGGAATCGATCAAGGAATGTGCAATCTGAATTCCTAGATTGGTGTGGAAAGAATTACATGACCCGAGTAATGTATATTATCAGATTATTCACAAGAACTAATAGAGATCAGGTATTTTGATTAAGAATTAATTGTAACTCAACAGAAAGGGTTCTTGACTTTCAAATAAGGGAAATAGTATTATAAGTATTCTCTGGCGATAATTACGCGGATATAAGGATCCTGAATTGGACGTAGGTTTTAGGTATATATTGGATTTAAGAAGGGAATCAGTTCACGTTATACACTTTCACTTCGAATTGGATACACAAAGAGTAATAAACACATACGAATAAAATCTGAGAGTATTCTGGCTAAGTAACACGTGAGAAAAATTACTACGTAACGTACATACAATTAAGGGTCTGAATGATTAACACAAGTTTCTCTTTGCAATATCTCGTACTTAATGAATCACTGTACGGATCAAAGTTATAGGAATCTTACACGGGTATCAAAGGTTCAGGATAGATCTTAGGCAAAGATTTATAATTAAATGTAATAGAATACTTGCATATTTTATCTTACCTTCACAACAATAGCCACAACTTATAACACTCAGAGACACTTAGGGTAAAGGGTAGAGGTAGCCATGAACGAGAATCTGGATGACATAGGACTCATGGTTCTGCGGGGCTGGACGGCAGGGGGAACTGCCTCTATCTCATGTATAGGGGAAGTTGGTTCCGGGCTCCTCTACACATTCTCGTTCAGGTTGAGACTCAATACCAATCCTTTCCCACAACTGGCTTAACCAGTGGAAGGAAGCAATAGTATTTGCTAACTTACTTCAGTTTCAGTCAGACTATAGTCGGTTTATTTTTAGAACTCAAGTTGATCTATCTCAATAACATAGGGACATGTGGATATCATTGTTTTAGCTATGGTGAAGGCAATTCTTAATCTAAAAATACACTGAAGTTATTTATCTAAAGTTCTAAACACACAGATTCTCGATCTCTCGATATGGCCCTCCTATTTTTAATGGGTGGCATGGTTGCGTAACGAATGATTTTCTGTTCATCGTGATATCTGGCTTTTCTTAGTCTGCAGGCCATAGGTTTATTATTTGTCACTTTGGTTGCACTATTCTCAGTCTTCCCGGGAGGTGCTGTAGAGGGGGTGCTGGGATTCCCATCGATGTTGATATTGCAATGGTTCTTGGTGGGGAACTTGCATAAATAGTTCCTCACTATATTGCAAATCAGGCTGGAGCTGGGAATATGCCTTGGGCGTTTGTCTCTGTCCCTGCCATTGGAGGAGCAGGTGTCCCTGTGATTGGCCTGGGCTCGAACTCCTTTCTCAGGCAGACTGACCTAGACTCCCGGAGATTAGAGCATGGGTAGGTCTGGGAAAAGGGTTAAGCTGACCTATTCCGGCAGGTATTAAAAGCCTGGGAAACTGGTCGGGTCCTATTGTCTCTCTCCTTCTCTTGGTGTTGTCTTCTCCTTTTTTTTTTTTTTTTTTTTTCTATGTGATTGAGGGAGGCAAAAGGCATAACTGCCTATAGCGAGTGCCTCCCCCATAGTTGAAAGAGTGACAGGGCCAAAATCAAGGGACGTTCGAGCCAAAATGCCTGGACACACGGAGTTTGAAGCAATTTAAGTCATAGGAAGAGGGAAAGACTGATTCTGGGAGAGAGATCCAGAGCTCAGCTGTTGAGTAGAAGAAAGTTTGAGAGTAACGTTTCACTCTTGGGTTGGAGAGTTGCACAGAGTAGGGGTGGGATTGAGTTGCAAGACGGGTACCACGTGCCCTACGTAAAGGAGGTGGTATGCACTGGGATAGCTCTGAGGAACACTGATTATTATAGTAGCGATAGAATAGCGAGAGAGATGCAACATTGCGGCGGAGAGAGAGAGATTGCAGAGAGTTGGTGAGTGGACGGGAGTTAATGATACGAAAGGCCTTCCTTTCAACTTTGTCTAGGAGAGCGGTGTGAGAGGAACCTCCCCACACATGTGAACAATACTCAATACAAGGGCGCACTATGCCCCTGTACAGAGCAAGAAGCTGTGCAGGGGAAAAGAACCCCCTAAGGCGGTTGAGCACACCCAGCTTCTGGGAGGCTGCCTTAGCATGACTGGTAATATGGTCCTTCCAAATGAGAGCAGAAGAAAAAGAGACACCAAGAATATTGAGAGAAGATGAAGGGTTGATTTTTGTATTGCTGAAGAATAAGGGATAGTCCGCTGGGAGATCCTGACTGGTAGATAGATGGAGAAATTGGGTTTTGGAAGCATTAAAGTTAACAAGGTTTTCTCTGCCCCAATTGGAAATAGTATTTAGATCAGAATTTAAGAGTTCTATGGCTTCATTACGTTTGTCGTTGAGGGATTGCTGGCTGGGGCGTTCTGAAAAACTAATGGAGTAGTGTAAGGTTGAGTCATCTGCGTATGAATGGATGGGAATTAAGGTACAGTTAAGGAGATCATTTATAAAAATTAGAAAGAGAATAGGAGATAGGACAGAGCCCTGAGGAACACCGGAGTTTATAGGGTGAGGAAGTGAACAATGGCCGTCCACAACCGCGGCTATGGAACGGCCAGAAAGGAAATTAGAGACAAAGGCACAGATGGAGGGATAGAAACCGAAGGAGGGTAGTTTAGAAATTAAAGATTTATGCCAGACTCTATCGAAGGCTTTCGATATGTCTAGTGCAATAGAAAAAGAAAAAGTCTCACCGAAGTCCCGAAAGGAGGATGACCAAGAGTTAGTAAGATATGAAAGAAGATCACCAGTAGAGCGACCCTTAACCTCTGAAGTGCGCATGGGGGTAATTAGACACCTCTCCCTGTGCGCATGTATTTGAGGTGTTTCCGTCACTAAAATATTCATTGTACCATTAATAGCATTAATACTTATCCATATGCGCCTATTAGGGGTTGATTATAAAGGTATTAACCTGAAACAACAATAAAACTAGTGAAAACAGCGTTTGGATGGTCAAAATCGTAGATATAGCCCGCGAGTTGTATAATGTATGGGTGAGGCAAGCTGCTTTCCCGCCAATTTCCCCCAAGGCCACTGAGACACAGTCGATCGATACTCTCTCTCTCTCTCTTGCACTCGCATGCCATCAGTGATGACAACACCCTGCTTGCAACTCGCTAATGTTAGCACGAAAATATACCTCAGAATAAGGGAATAACAGGGAAAATAGGTGATAACTGAAGGAGAGGAGGAAAGTGGGGAAGGAGGGGAGGTAGAGGACTGAGATTTTGCATGGCCCAGGGGCCAAAAAAAAAAAAAAAAAAAATCGATGTCAAAAGTTGATTTTTTTTTTCACTCACTCTTAAGAGTCTCCCCGCAGTCCGCCGGGGGAACTCTTAAGAGTCTCCCCGCAGTTCCCGAGTTAAGGAAGCCATACTGGCGATCTGAGAGCAGATTATGAGAAGATAAATGCTTAAGAAATTTGGAAGCAAGAATAGTTTCAAAAACTTTAGAAAGACAAGAAATAAGAGCAATTGGACGATAGTTGGAGGGTTGAGAGCGGTCACCCTTCTTTGGGACAGGTTGAATGTGAGCAAACTTCCAGCATGAAGGGAAGACGTTAGAGGATAGACAGAGACGAAAGAGTTTGCCTAGGCAAGGAGTCAGCACGGAAGCACAGTTTTTGAGAACAACAGGAGGAACACCGTCCGGACCGTACGCCTTATTAGTGTTAAGCCCAGAGAGGGTAGAAAGTACATCTTTAGAAGAGATTAGGATATTAGGCATAAGTAAGAGAGAGGAGGGCGGAGAGGAAGGAATAGCACCGGAATCATCCAAGGTGGAGTTTCTAGCAAAAGTTTGAGCGAAGAGTTTAGCTTTGTCAGAGGAAGAAGTGATGGTTGTGCCATCAGAGTGGGAAAGGGGAGGGAAAGACGAGGAAGAGAAATTGTTGGAGAGGTTCCTGTTCCTCTTTGTCTCCTTGATCACAGCTATTCTGGTGTTGTTAGGCTGCTCCTTTCCCGGCATGATCAGGGTGTCTACCGTCATAGCCTTGCCCTGGTTTTCCAACCCCGTCATCTCACCACTTTCTTCCAAAACAAAATCTCGGCCTCGAGATCTAAGGTCATATGTTCTGAAGGTTTTGGTATTAAGAGAGGGTTCTAGGATTTGTAGGACTAGACACCAGATGGTTGAAGGGATGTCAATAGGGCTGTTGGTGTCAATTTCCACGGTTAGTTGAAGAGGAGTCTTTGAGGAATTTGCCACATGAATGAGATGGGCAGGAGAGTTGATGATAGTCCTGGTGTTGTCTGAGGACACAAACAAGCTGTTGATATTCATCGTGGTGGTAGGGTCAGTAGGGTTTGGAGCTGTGGCTGTTAGAGGAGTTGGTGGTGTACTGTCAATATTTGAGGTTGTAGAACTGCTTATCCCAGGTGTGAGGGGCTTGTTGGTTTGGGGGCATGTCCCTTTGGTAGTGGCTGGTGGGGCAGGTTGAGGAGTTGACCTCGCACTAGGTGTGGCGGTGACCTTCTGATGTTGCGAGGTGGTGGCTTTGGTGGGAGAGTCACACGTCGGCCAGATCTTCGACATGGTGGATTAGATACAGGTTGCATGAAAGATGGTGACCTTAATTTCATGTTTGGCATTTTTGGAACAGGATGGGGGGCGGTATAGGTAGATTTAGAAAAGGTGGAAGGATTAGGTGAAGGGGTAGGTGATTTATGAGTAGAGGTAGAGGGCTTAGGAGATTTAGTGATAGATATAGGTAGTTGCGAAGAAGTTTCAGGGCTATTTTCAGATGACGTTGATGATGTTTCAGACAATGAAGGAGAAGTATGAGATTTAGTGAGAGGCATAGGTAGTTGAGAAGGAGGTTCAGGACTATTTGTAGTCGGACTGTTGGTTTGATTAGATAGATTTGTTGGTTGGGTATCTTGATGAGTGGATAATGTTGATGACGTTGTAGACAGTGAAGAAGTTTGACATTCTAGAGAGGGAATGATATTTATGGCTAGAGTGGTAGGTAAAGGGCAGGGTGATTCAGGAAAAACAGGTAAGCTGGTGGCAGGTGAGGTAATGGGAGAAGTTGATTTCAGTTTAGTAACAGTCTTGTTAGATTGAGTAGGAAGTTGAGGAGGTGCAGAGACAATTCGCTTAGGAATTGGTGGGGCAGTTTCAGAGCCAAAGGTGTGTGAGGGAAAACAAAATAGTGCAAGAGGATTTTGGTTGATAATAGGTTTAGTTATTGGTTGAATAGGTGGTGCAACAAGATTTGGCTTCGTTAATGGTGGAGGAGAGATGGGTGGAAGAGTGGGAGGTGTCAATGGTTCTGTGGATCCTAAATTCTGGTCATTAGTTGCAGGCAATGTGTCATCATCTTTGGGGTCAGCAAGCATAATCATATTCTCATCAATGGGTTGAAACCTACGTATATATCTATTTCGGTATATCACATAGTCTTTTTAGGCTTTGTGCGAATCCCTATTTTAATAATAATAATAATATTTCGGTATATGCGTGACTCACCAAAATAATTAATGGTAACCTGGTAACAGTTTGGAACAGTTAGGATCTCGAAAGGACCTTGATATCTGGGTTTGAGTTTGGATGGCACTGGCAGTTGAGCAACCATGACAAGATCGCCGACATGGTGGGGACTAACTTTGGCTGTTTTGTCAGATTGTAGGTCTTGGATATATTGCAGCTGTCGAAGGTGGTTCTTTAGATGTACTAAAGATTGATCAAAATTGGAAGAGGACTTGTAAGGGACAGACAGATGACGTAGAGGTAGGAGTATAGGTGGTACTCCAAACACACGTTCATGGGGTGTAATTCCGTCTTTTCTGGGGCAGGTATTTATCCCCCACTGGACTATTTTCCCTTGGCTGGGCCAATCCTTGGTGTTCATTTGTTGCAGGCGTGTTTTTATTTGGTTTGCAATTGTTCGGTGGCTTCTTTCACAAATTGAGTTACCCTGAGGCCAATACGGGGAGGAGTGGCTAATTTTGAATCCACACATCTGGGATAGTTGGGACCATATGTGACTGGTGAATTCAGGGACATTATCCGAATGAATAGCTTCAGGTAATCCAAAATAAGGAAAAACGTGCTGTATCATTGCTTCAGCTACTGCTAAAGCTGAATGTTCTTTTGCTGGACATGCAATTACATATTTCGAGTATGTATCCACAAAAGTGATAATGTATTTATAGCTTTGATTTCCTTCCATGGGTCCCATCACATCTACTGCCAGAAGTTGCCATGGTTTGGACGCTACTAATTTTCCTGTAGGTCAGGCTGTACGGGTCCTGTCCTTGCCCAATGCACAGGCTCTGCAGGCTTCCGTAATTCTTTTAGCTGTGATGTAAGGAGAAGGAGTCCAGTACACTTGTGGGAAGGTAGCCGTTAACTTCTTCTGGGCTAAATGAATGCCATTGTGTATAAGCGGAATGGTTGGGTATAGTCTGGGAATGATACTACTGGAGATGCTACTAGTAGTTCTTTTAGGGTGTTGAATGCTTTTAGACGTTCTGTCCATAATAATGGTTCGTCTTTTCTGGTTAGGTCATGAAGGGGCTTGGAAATGGTGGCAAATTTTTTGACAAATCTACGGTAATAGGAGGCTAAACCGAGAAAAGCTCGGAATCCTTTGACATTTGTTGGAGGAGTTATGTTGCTAATGTCATCTAGTTTGTCAGGATCTGGGGTAATTCTTTTTTCTGAGACGATGTGTCCTAGAAATTGGACTTTCTTCTTGGCCAGAGTACATTTAGAGGGTTTGAGCTTTAATTTCGCCTCTCTAATCCTCTGAAATACTTGTCTTATTCTTTGTAAGTGTTCAGCCCAGTTTTTCCCGAACACGATTATGTCATCCAAGTATGCCAGGCAAGTTTCCCAGGTTAATCCTTGTAGGACAGATTCCATTAACCTGGAAAAAGTTGCAGGGCCGTTGCATAGACCAAACGGCAATACTGTGAATTCATATAATCTTCCTTGACTAGTGGCAAAAGCTGTCTTTTGTTGGTGTTCTGGTAGGACTGGTATTTGCCAGTACCCTGCTTGCAGATCCAAGGTAGTGAACCATTTAGCTCCTAACAAGGAATCTAAAGAGTAGTCTATCCTGGGTAGTGGGGTAGCATCTTTTATGGTGACGTCATTAAGCTGTCGGTAATCAATACAAACATGGGTGGATCCGTCTTTCTTCCAGACGAGTACCACCGGAGATGACCAAGGGCTCGTGTAATGTTGGACAACTCCAGTTGCTAACATATCTTTGACATGGGATTCCTCTTCCTGTCTTTGTATTGGATTTTTCCTCCGGATTGGTTGTTTGATCGGATGTCCTACAGTATGTATGGGATGGTGAAGTACGTTGGTTTTCCCGACGTCTCGGTTGGAAGTAGCGAAGATATCTTGGTAGGTAGTCATTAAATCATGTAGGTCGGTTTGTTGTTGAGAGGTTAAATGGGAAGGAATATCAGGTAGGGGAAAAGGAGTTTGGGAGGTATTTTCTGAAGATAAAGATAGTTCTTCTACATAAGGTTCAAGTTCCCCAATGGTTAACCCTTTTGGCAAGGTAATAGGTTGATCGGAGATGTTTGCTATCTTTATGCAATTAAGTTGATTTGAGATTAGGCTTGAAGCGGTCAGGCAATCCCTATCATATCAAAAGGGCTTTGGAGGTGAGGGGTCATTATTGCATCCCCAGGTAAGGTGGGTAATATGGGTACCCATCTTTCATAATGAGGGGGAAGTGTCACTAGTTTGGATGTGACAGCTTGAGTGGTCTGGAGGAGACAAGTGGTAGTTTTACTTGGTTTCTCCTGACTGATCATAGGCTTGGGTTTAGGGTTTACATTTTGGGTTCTTGGGAAGAGGGTGAGACTTTGGAAATTTGTACTGGCTTGGTAACTTGGTTAGCTCGTATGAGACAATTTGTAGGGTGGTTGGTAGTGGTTACGTTATTTGAACTTGTAGGGAGGGGGTGTGATTTTTGACTTCATGACTTTTTTAGGGTATTTTTTTGTTTTTTTTGTTTTTTTTTGAGTGGGGGTGAGAACTTCAGTGTTCTCTTCCCGCAATCGATGGAAGCGCTCAGGGAAGTGAGCAAATCGAGACCCAAGTATCCATCGTACTTGGTCTCTTTGGGATCATAAATCATGAACGAGTGTTCAGTTCCATGATATGAGACAGGGGTACTAACATACAGTGGAAGAGTCTGTCCATAGTTTGGGATAATATCATCATTAGCACTCACTAAAACTATGGAAGAAGGTTGGATAAGAACTAAAGCTTTGCGGTGCTGTTTGAAGAAAGGGAAGAAGAGACATGAACGGGAAGCCCCTGTGTCAATTAATAGTCGGACTTTCACTCCATTCAGAGTGATCTTCCTGTAGATGGGAAGATTATCCGGATCTGTCCCCTCATGAGCCCCCGCCATTCTGACGACTATTTGTGTACGGAGGCGGATTAAAAATCCAGATCATCTGTATTTTCCACTACTGATTCTGGTTCTTCAATGTTTTCTTCCTTGCTTAAGCTTTCAAATCCCGCGGTTCCATCTTCGGTGATTGTAGCTATGCGTCTGGGTTTGATCCAGGGAATCTGAGCCCACCAACTAGGTGACCTGGTTCTTCTCTTGGTCAGTTCCATGAAAGACTTCTTTAAGGACGTCAACACACATTGTCCACTACATGGTTTCCAGTCGGCGGGGTGAATCCTGGCCCATTTTTCAGCTTTGTCACTGGATCTTGGTGCCACAGGGTCAGCTGTAGGTACTGTAGACGGGTGAGTAGTAAGTCTACTGATGACGGCGATCTTGTCTTGTTCTTTCTCAGAGCCATAGTAGGCCTTACTACTGGCATATCATTTTCGTAGTTTGTTGGCTCTGTGATTGAGAAATGATCGGCTACTGTCGCAGGTAGAATCCTCAGTAAAGCCTTGAACACTATTTTCTTTCTCTGAGCTGGGGTCTCGTCAGGGAAAGCGGTTATGGCTAGTTGAGTCAAATGGCTTACAGTGGCGTCTAAATCTCCTGAATAATTAACTTCATGTAATTATCGGACTGCAATTGTTTGGCCAAGGACTGGGTTGATAGCTATTTAGTGTAACTCTCAAACTGTTGTTCCCAGGTTAACCTGGGCTGCACAGGGGCGGGCGTAGCTAGAGATTTGGGGGCCCGGGGTGCTTGGTTTATGGAGGGGCCCCCTCCAGGGTTTGCTGATTTTTAAGGGGGGGTGGAGGGTGGCGAGCGAAGCGATCCAAAGCAGGGGGGTCTCGGGGGGGGGGGGGAGGGGGGGGGGGAGCGCGGTAAGCCCCCCCCCCCCGAGATTTTTTTGGAAAAATATTCCTATCTAGGTGCATTTTGACGCTATCCATGAATCTATATTGAAGTAATAATTAAAGTAATGTACAATGATTATCAAACCATTATCTATTGGATTAGGCTCGTTCTTTTTTCCAATTAGCAGCACCACTTTGATGAACTTTTTGTTGTTCATTAGGCATGGCTGAAATAATAATAAAAAAAAAATAATAATAAAATATTAATAATATACGGAACTACATGAACTGTGTTCAATTATATTTCAACCCCACCACTGGCGTTAGGAAGTTAAAATAGGCCTTATTGGCTATCAAGCGATGCATGACTTCAATACTGGGGCCTCTTCTTGAGAACACTAGTCCCTTGTTAGAAAGCAAATTGTAAGAGGCTTGCCGCTTTGAGCAGGGGTTCTGCTGCTTCGAAACGTTGGAGTTTGTACAATACGCTGACCCTGAATCAACCGAAGGGCTAGATTACAAACGAAAGGGTTCAATGCTTACAACTGTGTTCCTTGTCTCATTTCACAGTTCCTGAAGCACCATAGCCTATATACGAGAGGTGTAGGGCAGCATTAAAAAATAGTGCTCCAGAGTCCAAAATTGAAAGAATGACAGTCATAGCCTAACCAAGGTACTGTACACTCTATGCCATAAATGTTTCCTCACTTAGGCTCTATTTTAGCTGAGCTGCTGATGTATTGTATCCATACTTAATTGACTAATATAAAACGACTATGCATCTTTTGCATGATCAAGCTAAGGTTTAGTAAGACCATAGTTCACCACAAATTAAAATATAACTGAGAATAATGATAAGAACTTTGTAATCTACCCTCACCTGAGAGTAGAGTATAAGTT
This sequence comes from Paralithodes platypus, assembly GCA_032716605.1. Taxonomy (NCBI): domain Eukaryota; kingdom Metazoa; phylum Arthropoda; class Malacostraca; order Decapoda; family Lithodidae; genus Paralithodes; species Paralithodes platypus. The sequence goes on along the minus strand of CM064573.1, from coordinate 16,380,344 downwards.
ACTAGATGAAACCTCGATAGCAAAAAGAATGAATAAATTGTAGGCTATATATTAGGCCCCCTACAGTTAGAGAAAGAATTAATGAGAAGACAAATATATACACATTTCTAGGCCTAATATTTTAGCCTACTCTACAAATATCTTCGATAGCCTACCACTCTACTTTCAAGTTCATAGGTTATCTATGAAATATAGATAACGATTAGACCATTAGCCTACAGTTCACGAAAAAGGAAAATAGAATACCGAAATTCCTGGGTCGTATATTTATAAATAATATTATGTATAGGCCTAATATTCGATTATACTATTATCTATACACTCAACTTACTAGCTGCCATGTTTCATATTTTGAATACTTCAAATTAGGCCTATGTCTTATTATTCCTTTACACATGCTTACGGAAAACACAGTATAATAATCAACTGCCAAACTCAATAGTGCTATATTGTAATTTATATATACAGTATTATTATAATCATTAGGCCTACCTAGCCAGTGCGTCCTGAGAAAGTAGCGGGTAGGAGCGAGAGCGGCAATTATGTTCCCCCACGCACCGCCTATAAGCTATACTGATCGAGTGATCGTTTTGTGGTTGAATTTTAAATACTGTATCCACTTCTAGTCAAGACAATGCCATGACATCACAGGAGAGAAGGAAAGGAAGATTTAAATCAGAAAAACCCACATGGCGATTATTTTACTCATTACTTTTATGTATATACTATTAGTATTATTTATATTATTTTCATATCCATTTGGGGGCCCCCCTCTCTTGGGGGCCCGGGGGGCGGTTTCAAACATCCCCCTCCCCCCCCCCCCCCCCCCCCCCCCCCCCTCCTCCTTAGCTACGCCACTGCAGGCTGGGCATATTGTCACGCACATACCCTGACACCTTTGCTGCGTATTTTCCTATCTTCATTACCACAGTATAAATCTTGGATGAGTCTTCGTTCCCGAACGTCATGTCCAGGACCGGTTTGACTATTTCCATATATGTATTAATATCATACTCCTCTGGCTTGAATGCCGGGATATCTGTGTTTTAGTTGCCATGGTGAATGTTGTGTGTGATGCTGATTGAGTAATAACAAATTTATCAATAATAACACAAGAAAAGCTGATATGCCATATCAAGACACAGCTGCCTCCAGTGTTATGCATGGTTGTAATCCAACTCGCTTCAGTATTATCTAGTTATCAATTCGGGTTTTGGATATTTAGACTTGGAATATGCTCAACAGGAACACATCGAGCTTAGTGAATAATTATGATAAGTATTTACTCAATCAGGCAACGATAACACAATAAACACACAGGTTAGACTATACTCTTATTTATTCAATGGCATAGAATACATGTTATGTGGTACTATACTCCACTATTGTGTTAAATAGCAAGTAAGTAAATTAGTGACTGAGAGAGTTAACTAGTTTTACTCTGTAATGAAGGTCAGTTTGTCACTTACATAGTAATTGAAGAGTGAAAATACGCAATGATAGACAGATACATATATACACAAACAAGAATCAGTGACAATAATACATATGCGAGTAAAGTGTCTAACGCAAAGTATTCTGACAAAGACAAGATACAATATGGAACTTATCGCTCAGCTGCGCGTGAGTCTACGTGTTGGGCAAAGGGGAATTTGGCAGCGCTCAGGTGAGACCATCAAAGGTGCCGCCCTGAGATCTCTAGGTCAGATGGACTGGGATAAATTAACCAACTAATTAAGAAACGTAAATGAAAGAGCGTGGTAATATAGCTTAACAAAGAGCTATCTTGAATGGGCGTACACAACGAGGTTGCACTTAGGAAATACCATATATGATGGCATGAAAGGAGTTCTGAATAAATTAACAAATTCCTAAAAGAACGCAGAACTAGTGTAGCGTTGTATTATAACGTAAATACAATTATAATCAATGGATTACTAGATGAAGTAATACATAGAATCAATAGCCAATTAGTAGGCGGAATCGATCAAGGAATGTGCAATCTGAATTCCTAGATTGGTGTGGAAAGAATTATATGACCCGAGTAATGTATATTATCAGATTATTCACAAGAACTAATAGAGATCAGGTATTTTGATTAAGAATTAATTCTAACTCAATGGAAAGGGTTCTTGACTTTCAAATAAGGGAAATAGTATTATAAGACAGTATTCTCTGGCGATAATTACGCGGATATAAGGATCCTGAATTGGACGTAGGTTTTAGGTATATATTGGATTTAAGAAGGGAATCAGTTCACGTTATACACTTTCACTTCGAATTGGATACACAAAGAGTAATAAACACATACGAATAAAATCTGAGAGTATTCTGGCTAAGTAACACGTGAGAAAAATTACTACGTAACGTACATACAATTAAGGGTCTGAATGATTAACACAAGTTTCTCTTTGCAATATCTCGTACTTAATGAATCACTGTACGGATCAAAGTTATAGGAATCTTACACAGGTATCAAAGGTTCAGGATAGATCTTAGGCAAAGATTTATAATTAAATGTAATAGAATACTTGCATATTTTATCTTACCTTCACAACAATAGCCACAACTTATAACACTCAGAGACACTTAGGGTAAAGGGTAGAGGTAGCCATGAACGAGAATCTGGACGACATAGGACTCGTGGTTCTGCGGGGCTGGACGTCAGGGGGAACTGCCTCTATCTCAGGTATAGGGGAAGTTGGTTCCGGCTCCTCTACACATTCTCGTTCAGGTTGAGACTCAATACCAATCCTTTCCCACAACCGGCTTAACCAGTGGAAGGAAGCAATAGTATTTGCTAACTTACTTCAGTTTCAGTCAGACTATAGTCGGTTTATTTTTAGAACTCAAGTTGATCTATCTCAATAACATAGGGACATGTGGATATCATTGTTTTAGCTATGGTGAAGGCAATTCTTAATCTAAAAATACACTGAAGTTATTTATCTAAAGTTCTAAACACACACAGATTCTCGATCTCTCGATATGGCCCTCCTATTTTTAATGGGTGGCATGGTTGCGTAATGAATGATTTTCTGTTCATCATGATATCTGGCTTTTCTTAGTTTGCAGGACATAGGTTTATTATTTGTCACTTTGGTTGCACTATTCTCAGTCTTCCCGGGAGGTGCTGTAGAGGGGGTGCTGGGATTCCCATTGATGTCGATATTGCAATGGTTCTTGGTGGGGAACTTGCATAAATAGTTCCTCACTATACTTCAAATCAGGCTGGAGCTGGGTATATGCCTTGGGCGTTTGTCTCTGTCCCTGCCATTGGAGGAGCAGGTGTCCCTGTGATTGGCCTGGGCTCGAACTCCTTTCTCAGGCAGACTGACCTAGACTCCCGGAGATTAGAGCATGGGTAGGTCTGGGAAAAGGGGTAAGCTGACCTATTCAGGCAGGTATTAAAGCCTGGGAAACTGGTCTTCTCCTATTCCTCTTTGTCTCCTTGATCACAGCTATTCTGGTGTTGTTAGGCTGCTCCTTTCCCGGCATGATCAGGGTGTCTACCGTCATAGCCTTGCCCTGGTTTCCCATCCCCATCATCTCACCACCTTCCAAAACAAAATCTCGGCCTCGAGATCTAAGGTCATATGTTCTGAAGGTTTTGGTATTAAGAGAGGGTTCTAGGTTTTGTAGGACTAGACACCAGATGGTTGAAGGGATGTCAATAGGGCTCTTGGTGTCAATTTCCACAGTTAGTTGAAGAGGAGTCTTTGAGGAATTTTCCACATGAACGAGATGGGCAGGAGAGTTGATGATAGTCCTGGTATTGTCTGAGGATACAAACATGTTTGATCTTCATCGTGGTGGTAGGGTCAGTAGGGTTTGGAGTTGTGGCTGTTAGAGGAGTTGGTGGTGTACTGTCAATATTTGAGGTTGTAGAACTGCTTATCCCAGGTGTGAGGGGCTTGTTGGTTTGGGGGCCTGTCCCTATGGTAGTGGCTGGTGGGGCAGGTTGAGGAGTTGACCTCGCACTAGGTGTGGCGGTGACCTTCTGATGTTGCGAGGTGGTGGCTTTGGTGGGAGAGTCACATGTCGGTCAGATCTTCGACATGGTGGATTAGATACAGGTTGCATGAAAGATGGTAACCTTAATTTCATGTTTGGCATTTTTGGAACAGGATGGGGGGCGGTATAGGTAGATTTAGAAAAGGTGGAAGGATTAGGTGAAGGGGTAGGTGATTTATGAGTAGAGGTAGAGGGCTTAGGAGATTTAGTGATAGATATAGATAGTTGCGAAGAAGTTTCAGGGCTATTTTCAGATGACGTTGATGATGTTTCAGACAATGAAGGAGAAGTATGAGATTTAGTGAGAGGCATAGGTAGTTGAGAAGGAGGTTCAGGACTATTTGTAGTCGGACTGTTGGTTTGATTAGATAGATTTGTTGGTTGGGTATCTTGATGAGTGGATAATGTTGATGACGTTGTAGACAGTGAAAAAGTTTGACATTCTAGAGAGGGAATGATATTTATGGCTAGAGTGGTATGTAAAGGGCAGGGTGATTCAGGAAAAACAGGTAAGCTGGTGGCAGGTGAGGTAATGGGAGGAGTTGATTTCAGTTTAGTAACAGTCTTGTTAGATTGAGTAGGAAGTTGAGGAGGTGCAGAGACAATTCGCTTAGGAATTGGTGGGGCAGTTTCAGAGCCAAAGGTGTGTGAGGGAAAACAAAATAGTGCAAGAGGATTTTGGTTGATAATAGGTTTAGTTATTGGTTGAATAGGTGGTGCAACAAGATTTGGCTTCGCTAATAGTGGAGGAGAGATGGGTGGAAGAGTGGGAGGTGTCAATGGTTCTGTGGATCCTAAATTCTGGTCATTAGTTGCAGGCAATGTGTCATCATCTTTGTGGTCAGCAAGCATAATCATATTCTCATCAATGGGTTGAAACCTACGTTTATATCTATTTCGGTATATCACATAGTCTTTTTAGGCTTTGTGCGAATCCCTATTTTAATAATAATAAAAATATTTCGGTATATGCGTGACACACCAAAATAATTAATGGTAACCTGGTAACAGTTTGGAACAGTTAGGATCACGAAAGGACCTTGATATCTGGGTTTGAGTTTGGATGGCACTGGCAGTTGAGCAACCATGACAAGATCGCCGACATGGTGGGGACTAACTTTGGCTGTTTCGTCAGGTTGTAGGCCTTGGATATATTGCAGCTGTCGAAGGTGGTTCTTTAGATGTACTAAAGATTGCTCAAAATTGGAAGAGGGCTTGTAAGGGACAGACAGATGATGTAGAGGTAGGAGTATAGGTGGTACTCCAAACACACGTTCATGGGGTGAAATTCCGTCTTTTCTGGGGCAGGTATTTATCCCCCACTGGACTATTTTCCCTTGGCTGGGCCAATCCTTGGTGTTCATTTGTTGCAGGCGTGTTTTTATTTGGTTTGCAATTGTTCGGTGGCTTCTTTCACAAATTGAGTTACCCTGAGGCCAATACGGGGAGGAGTGGCTAATTTTGAATCCACACATCTGGGATAGTTGGGACCATATGTGACTGGTGAATTCAGGGGAATTATCCGAATGAATAGCTTCAGGTAATCCAAAATAAGGAAAAACGTGCTGTATCATTGCTTCAGCTACTGCTAAAGCTGAATGTTCTTTTGCTGGACATGCAATTACATATTTCGAGTATGTATCCACAAAAGTGATAATGTATTTATACTTTTATTTCCTTCCATGGGTCCCATCACATCTACTGCCAGAAGTTGGGACGCTACTAATTTTCCTGTAGGTCAGGCTGTACGGGTCCTGTCCTTGCCCAATGCACAGGCTCTGCAGGCTTCCGTAATTCTTTTAGCTGTGATGTAAGGAGAAGGAGTCCAGTACACTTGTGGGAAGGTAGCCGTTAACTTCCTCTGGGCTAAATGAATGCCATTGTGCATAAGTGGAATGGTTGGGTATAGTCTGGGAATGATACTACTGGAGATGCTACTAGTAGTTCTTTTAGGGTGTTGAATGTTTTTAGACGTTCTGTCCATAATAATGGTTCGTCTTTTCTGGTTAGGTCATGAAGGGGCTTGGCAATGGTGGCAAATTTTTTGACAAATCTGCGGTATTAGGAGGCTAAACCGAGAAAAGCTCGGACTCCTTTGACATTTGTTGGAGGAGTTATGTTGCTAATGTCATCTAGTTTGTCAGGATCTGGGGCAATTCTTTTTTCTGAGACGATGTGTCCTAGAAATTGGACTTTCTTCTTGGCCAGAGTACATTTAGAGGGTTTGAGCTTTAAGTTTGCCTCTCTAATCCTCTGAAATACTTGTCTTATTCTTTGTAAGTGTTCAGCCCAGTTTTTCCGATTATGTCACGATTATGTCATCCAAGTATGCCAGGCAAGTTTCCCAGGTTAATCCTTGTAGGACAGATTCCATTAACCTGGAAAAAGTTGCAGGGCCGTTGCATAGACCAAATGGCAATACTGTGAATTCATAATTATAATCTTCCTTGACTAGTGGCAAAAGCTGTCTTTTGTTGGTGTTCTGGTAGGACTGGTACTTGCCAGTACCCTGCTTGCAGATCCAAGGTAGTGAACCATTTAGCTCCTAACAGGGAATCTAAAGAGTAGTGTATCCTGGGTAGTGGGGTAGCATCTTTTATGGTGACGTCATTAAGCTGTCGGTAATCAATACAAACATGGGTGGATCCGTCTTTCTTCCAGACGAGTACCACCGGAGATGACCAAGGGCTGTGTAATGTTGGACAACTCCAGTTGCTAACATATCTTTGACTTGGGATTCCTCTTCCTGTCTTTGTATTGGATTTTTCCTCCGGATTGGTTGTTTGATCGGATGTCCTACAGTATGTATGGGATGGTGAAGTACGTTGGTTTTCCCGACGTCTCGGTTGGAAGTAGCGAAGATATCTTGGTAAGTAGTCATTAAATCATGTAGGTCGGTTTGTTGTTTGATGGGAAGGAATATCAGGTAGGGGAAAAGGAGTTTGGGAGGTATTTTCTGAAGATAAAGATAGTTCTACATAAGGTTCAAGTTCCCAAATGGTTAACCCTTTTGGCAAGGTAATAGGTTGATCGGAGATGTTTGCTATCTTTATGCAATTAAGTTGATTTGAGATTAGGCTTGAAGCGGTCAGGCAATCCCTATCAAAAGGGCTTTGGAGGTGAGGGGTCATTATTGCATCCCCAGGTAAGGTGGGTAATATGGGTACCCATCTTTCATAATGAGGGGGAAGTGTCACTAGTTTGGATGTGACAGCTTGAGTGGTCTGGAGGAGACAAGTGGTAGTTTTACTCGGTTTCTCCTGATTGATCATAGGCTTGGGTTTAGGGTTTACATTTTGGGTTCTTGGGAAGAGGGTGAGACTTTGGAAATTTGTACTGGCTTGGTAACTTGGTTAGCTCGTATGAGACAATTTGTAGGGTGGTTGGTAGTGGTTACGTTATTTGAACTTGTAGGGAGGGGTGTGATTTTTGACTTCATGACTTTTTTAGGGTAATTTTTTTTTTTTTTTTTTTTTTGAGTGGGGGTGAGAACTTCAGTGTTCTCTTCCCGCAATCGATGGAAGCGCTCAGGGATGTGAGCAAATCGAGACCCAAGTATCCATCGTACTTGGTCTCTTTGGGATCATAAATCATGAACGAGTGTTCAGTTCCATGATATGAGACAGGGGTACTAACATACAGTGGAAGAGTCTGTCCATAGTTTGGGATAATATCATCATTAGCACTCACTAAAACTATGGAAGAAGGTTGGATAAGAACTAAAGCTTTGCGGTGCTGTTTGAAGAAAGGGAAGAAGAGACATGAATGGGAAGCCCCCGTGTCAATTAATAGTCGGACTTTCACTCCATTCAGAGTGATCTTCCTTTAGATGGGAAGATTATCCGGATCTGTCCCCTCATGAGCCCCCGCCATTCTGACGACTATTTGTGTACGGGGGCGGATTAAAAATCCAGATCATCTATATTTTCCACTACTGATTCTGGTTCTTCAATGTTTTCTTCCTTGCTTAAGCTTTCAAATCCCGTGGTTCCATCTTCGGTGATTGTAGCTATGCGTCTGGATTTGATCCAGGGAATCTTAGCCCACCAACTAGGTGACCTGGTCCTTCTCTCGGTCAGTTCCATGAAAGACTTCTTTAAGGACTTCAACACACATTGTCCATTACATGGTTTCCAGTCGGCGGGGTGAATCCTGGCCCATTTTTCAGCTTTGTCACTGGATCTTGGTGCCACAGGGTCAGCTGTAGGTACTGTAGACGGGTGAGTAGTAAGTCTACTGATGACGGCGATCTTGTCTTGTTCTCTTGTCTTTCTCAGAGCCATAGTAGGCCTTACTACTGGCATATATATATATCGTTTTCGTAGTTTGTTGGCTCTGTGATTGAGAAATGATTGGCTACTGTCGCAGGTAGAATCCTCAGTAAAGCCTTGAACACTATTTTCTTTCTCTGAGCTGGGGTCTCGTCAGGGAAAGCGGTTATGGCTAGTTGAGTCAAATGGCTTACAGTGGCGTCTAAATCTCCTGAATAATTAACTTCATGAAATTATCGGACTGCAATTGTTTGGCCAAGGACTGGGTTGATAGCTATTTAGTGTAACTCTCAAACTGTTGTTCCCAGGTTAACCTGGGCTGCACAGGGGCGGGCGTAGCTAGAGATTTGGGGGCCCGGGGGGCGGTTTCAAACATCCCCCCCCACCCCCCACCCCTTAGCTATGCCACTGCAGGCTGGGCATATTGTCACGCACATACCCTGACACCTTTGCTGCGTATTTTCCTATCTTCATTACCACAGTATAAATCTTGGATGAGTCTTCGTTCCCGAACGTCATGTCCAGGACCGGTTTGACTATTTCCATATATGTATTAATATCATACTCCTCTGGCTTGAATGCCGGGATATCTGTGTTTTAGTTGCCATGGTGAATGTTGTGTGTGATGCTGATTGAGTAATAACAAATTTATCAATAATAACACAAGAAAAGCTGATATGCCGTATCAAGACACAGCTGCCTCCAGTGTTATGCAGGGTTGTAATCCAACTCGCTTCAGTATTATCTAGTTATCAATTCGGGTTTTGGATATTTAGACTTTTAGGTATTAAAGCCTGTGAAACTGGTCGGGTCCTATTGTCTCTCTCCTTCTCTTGGTGTTGTCTTCTCCTGTTCCTCTTCGTTTCCTTGATCACAGCTATTCTGGTGTTGTTAGGCTGCTCTTTTCCCAGCATGATCAGGGTGTCTACCGTCATAGCCTTGCCCTGGTTTCCCAACCCCGGCATCTCAGGTATGTGGAAGTCAAAGTATTCATTGAGACTGTCTTAACACTTTTAATTCCCTCAGATCCATCCTAAGCTGTATAAATTCGTCTAATGGTAGCCAAAACAGAGTCAAAATGCGTCATGATCTTAAGGGGGGGATGTGCGTATACAGGGTATATTAACCCACTGGGCACCAGAGCCGCAGCATATGCGTCGGCAATGTATGTAACGCTAAACCTCAGAGCCGCATAGGGTGCGTCGGCACTGTCGACCTTATTTACTCTTGACCTATGGTAGCTAGAGGGTTCAATTTAGTATGGGAATATACCTTATGATGTTGCCGAACAGTGGCAGTACTCGGCAACCCCCAAGTTCAGCCATGCTGGTGGAGACGGGCGGGTGGGGAACGCCAGTTTACCCACTTATCTCACCACCACTTTCAACTTTATTTACTCATATCGTATGGTAACTAGAGGGTTCAAATTTGTATGGGATATACTCTATGATGTTGCCGAACAGTGGCAATACTTAGCAACACCCAAGTCCTGCCGCGGGTGGGAGTGGGACGCGTGGGAGGAGGGGGGAAGACAATTTTCCCGTTGACTTCGCGAGTGTCTGACCTACCTCGTCGCCTCGCGATGTTGGAACAAAGGTAGGAGAGTGTGTATCGCTCCCCCACTGCTCCCCATGACATAGTTGACTCCCCACCAAGTGGGAAAGAGTAGAAGGAGGATGACCCAGACCCCATGGCATTCCTCAAAATACCGCCAGGCCATCATAGGGGTCAGAAGAGACGAGCTGAGGATGAGAGGTGTCATGTTGCTTCATAACAACACATGCGGTGTGGTTCTCCCCACCGCCTGCTCCCCACTAAAAATACAATGTGAAAACCCATATATCTAAGTCAAAAGTGCCTAAAACACTGTGAAAACTCATATTCTAACTATAACACATACAATAAAGTATAAAATCAATAAACAGAGTGCGTGAGAGAGGTATAATAAAAGTGAAAGTGAAGGGGGAGTTGGGTGTCAGTCAGCTGGCCGTGTGGACGTGCGTGCGTCTTGGGCCAAGATGGCCGCCCATCGCCATGGTAACCAGGACGCACACGGGCCTTGCCACTCTTCGACATTTATAAAACTTGAATCTATGCATTATCACACTGTAACTTCACTTACAGTGACATTATGTGACACATGTTGCTAATATATGAACTATGAAGGCACACATGATGCTCGGGTGGTGACCGCTTTAGATATCAGCCCAACATTCATGACTTATTTCTAATCTCTATTCCTTCTGCTTACACTGTAAATACGTTCTCTCCATTGGGATCCTGCAATCACCTTATCTCTCTTACCTGTCCTATCTCTCCCATACAGCCATCCGATTCTTCCAGCCTGCGGCACTTATGGTACTTTGCCGCTGCCGACATGGAGACTCTTCCGTAGAAATTCTTTGATTTCCCACGAAATCATTTTTGCTTCTATGGCCAGGGACTCTTGGAGTGTGCTGAATGCATCACTGAGGTAATAATCTCGGGGATGGAGTCATACATTCCAATTTTTTGCTCTACAGTCTAATGAAAACAAATCTTGGTTTACTCACGCTGGATTTACTGTTCGCAATATGGAAGAGGCATTCAAACAGTACTGTCGCTTTCTAACTCAAGAATATCGTACTTTATATGTTTCTGCCTGGAATCAAGCCAAATCTGTTCTACGACTCGCCAATTCATCAATATTAAATTGTCTAAGCTTTCTAACTCTAACTTTTCCCAAGCTTTCTGGTTTCTAGCCAAAAAACTCTCCAGCAATTTTACTTCCTCATCTTTCCCTCCTTTCTTCCACTCTGACGGCACCACCGGTAATTCTTCCTCTGACACAGCTGAGCTTAACTCCACTCTGGATGATTCTGATGCTGTTCCTCCCCCTCCTTCCCCCTCTCTTTCTTACTTATGCCTAATATCCAAATATCTTCTATGGATGTACTTTCTGCCCTCCATAGACTTAACACTAGGAAGGCGTTCAGATTATATGGTGTCCCTCCTGTTGTACTCAAAAACTGTTCTTCCATTCGGACTCCCTGCAAACTCTTTCATCTCTGCCTTTCCACTAACATCTTTCCTTTTTGCTGGAAGTTTGCTCTCATCAACCTGTCCCAAAGAAGGGTGGCTGTTTTTAATCCTCCAACTGTTTTCCTATTGCTCTCATTTCTTGCATATCCAAAGTGTTTTAAACAATTCTCAGCTCAATTTTGTTTAACCATTTATCTTCCCATAATCTACATGGCTATAAACATGGCTATGCACATTGCTATAAACATTGCTATAAAAATTGCTATAATCATTGCTATAAACAATATTATAAACATTGGTATAAATATTGCTATAAATATTGCTATAAACATTGATATATACTGTACATTGCAATAAACATTGCTATAATCATAGCTATACAAATTCCTATAAACATTGCTATAAGCATAGCTATAAACAATGCTATAAACCCGCGGCCACCAAATGAGCGCCAGGTGCGCCAAGGGGCACCTGTCGTTGGTGTAAACATTGATATTAATGGGGGATGGGTTGTTTTTCTGGTCCCCCTTCTCTCTCATGCTTAGCCATATTAGTTTTCAGATTATAAGATGTTCGACCCATTAGTTTACCAATTTTAAGACCTTTCGCCGCATTTTTTGGTCAATATTAACACAATAAGAGCGGGTGGTGGAGTATATTTCACCGTGCCGCCCAGCGTTTTTTTTTTACCATAAATGGCCTTGTTTTCGTGCTCTTTTTCATGCATAAACAAGAGGCAGAGCGTAATACAATTATTTATCCCTGAAAGGGCGTAAATTGAGCTTTCCAATGACACCAGAACCATCCTTCTACGATCACTGGTTGTCTTGCAACGATCGTGCAACTGAAGGGCAAAATCGCTAAAATACGGTCATTTCGTTACATAATTACGTGTGTAGCGAGGGAGGGAGGGTGGAGTAGTGTGGAGTACATGTCAGTAGGCCCACGGCAGCCATGGCGAGCGGTCATGAGGTAACCTACGCTCCTCCCGTCGCTCGTCTCTCTCTCAGAGCCAATATTGTGCCAAAATTGCACACAGGCTTAAGTCAGGCCCCGCCACATAGTCCAGATTTTTAGAGACGGACTTTAGTCCGGTCCCGCCAAACAAGGGTTAAGACTTTCCGTGTCATTTAGGTGTCGATTTTTGCTGGGAAGCGATAGCGAGCCTGTAATTTAAGAGGAACGGCCCTCAGCCGGGACATTTTTCTGTCGAACAATGTACACATTTATCTTGAAGAATGGTCGTGGTCGGGTGTTTTTTTAAGCTTGATGGAGGTCTAAGGAGGAAACTAAAACAATAATAAAAAGATACATAAATGGCCAAATATATACACCCATCCCCCCTTAAGGAGAGGTTTCTAGTTTGTTTCCTACTCCTCCAGCAATCTTAAAATTTCACCCCCTTGATAGATAATTTCAAGATAAATTTGTACATTTTTCGGTAGAAAAATGGCCCTGCCAAAGGCCGATTACTCTTAAATTACAGGCTCGCTATCGCTCGCCTGGATAAAATCGACACCTAAATGGCACAAAAGGTCTTAAAATTGACAGAATGGAGCGGAAATTCTTTAAAATCACCAAACTAATGGGGCAAACATCTTAAAATCTCAAAAGCAATGAGGCTAAACATGAGGGAGAAAGGGGTCAAGAAAAAGTCCCTCAAGTGGAAATCTCCCCTTAAGGGGGCTCAGACAGTATGGTGCAGCATAATTTACTGGTTCGGCTCAATGGTTTAAGGAAGGAGTTTAGTTTGTTCTCTAAACCTCTATCAAACTTAAAAAACACCCACAAGACCCCCCTTCGATATAAATTTGTAAATTTTTCGGTAGAAAAATGTCCCGGCCGAAGGCCAATTCCTCTTCAAATACAGGCTGTTCATCGCTCGGCAGGAAAAAAACGACACCTAAATGGCACGAAAGGTTGGCAAATTGGCAAAGAAATGGGGCAAAAGGTCTTGAAATCTCATAACTAATAGGGCTAAACATGAGGGAGGAGGAGGACTCGGAAAACCAATTGTCTCCCCTTAATGTACAAACCAACTGTCTCCCCTTAATGTACAAATCAACTGTCTCCCCTTAATGTACAAACCAACTGTCTCCCCTTAATGTACAAACTAACTGTCTCCCCTTAATGTACAAACCAACTGTCTCCCCTTAATGTACAAACCAACTGTCTCCCCTTAATGTACAACCAACTGTCTCCCCTTAATGTACAAACCAACTGTCTCCCCTTAATGTACAAATCAACTGTCTCCCCTTAATGTACAAACCAACTGTCTCCCCTTAATGTACAACCAACTGTCTCCCCTTAATGTACAAACCAACTGTCTCCCCTTAATGTACAAATCAACTGTCTCCCCTTAATGTACAAACCAACTGTCTCCCCTTAATGTACAAATCAACTGTCTCCCCTTAATGTACAAACCAACTGTCTCCCCTTAATGTACAACCAACTGTCTCCCCTTAATGTACAAACCAACTGTCTCCCCTTAATGTACAAATCAACTGTCTCCCCTTAATGTACAAACCAACTGTCTCCCCTTAATGTACAAATCAACTGTCTCCCCTTAATGTACAAATCAACTGTCTCCCCTTAATGTACAAACCAACTGTCTCCCCTTAATGTACAAACCAACTGTCTCCCCTTAATGTACAAACCAACTGTCTCCCCTTAATGTACAAACCAACTGTCTCCCCTTAATGTACAACCAACTGTCTCCCCTTAATGTACAACCAACTGTCTCCCCTTAATGTACAATTATTCTGCTTTTTCGCTATATAATTTGACTATGTTTAAGAGGAGATTTCCACTTGAGGGATTTTTTTCTTGACCTCTTTCTCCCTAAAATTTAGCCCCATTGCTTTTGATAATTATATTAAGACGTTCGCCCCATTAGTTTGGCGATTTTAAGAGCTTTCGCCCCATTTCTGTCAATTTTAAGACAATTTGTGCCATTTAGGTGTCGATCTTTTCCTGGCGAGCGATAGCGAGTCTGTAATTTAAGAAGACCAGGCCTTCGGCTGGGATATTTTTCTACCGAAAAATGTACAAATTTATCTTGAAAGGGGCTAAAGAGGGTGTAATTTTATGTTTGATGGAGGTCTAGCTAACAAACTAAAAACCTCCCCTTAATACCACTATCACCTTTTATAATATATATTTCCATCCATAGGTTATATCCAGGACGAGCCTAATTAACCATCTACAACAACATAATATTGCAATTATTGAAACTTTTGCTTGTCAACTTGGCACATGCACATTTAGCCCCTTCTATACCGGCAACGTATTTTGTATAGGATTTCAGCTACATTTAAACAATCTTACGAAGTTTATGAAGGATATATGGTAGCTAAAAGGATGAATGGCGATAGTCTGTAGCCTTTTAATTGCTAGACGTCCTTCCTAAGCTGAAGAAAATTGTCTAAATGTAGCTGAAATCAAATAAATAATATGCCGTCGGTATAGAAGGGGTTAACATCGGCCTTTAGACATACCATAACAACCCCTTCTCTACCGAGGATATCTTTTCCGGTCTTTCAGCTATATCTAGACGATTTTATACAGCTTAACACTTATGCTGCGGGTATATTTGCACTATTCAGGGCATATTCAGGCACTCTTGAATGATTAATCAAGCATCTGCATTAAATTAACTGTATTCTGTCGAAAACTAGGTGAAAATAGCGTCAAAATGAGACCAGAACGAGCTTCGTAGGTGGCGGGGTTCACCCGCAGCGTTGCCATAGACATTCGGGAAAACTCGGCAACACTGTTGTGAGACACCCGCGCGAGACACAGTCTCCCTCAGTGAGCGGCTGGCTGCTCTGAGGGTCGGAGGTGGGTCCCTCACGCTCCCGCCCACTGACACTCAATTTCTACGGCTTTTAGAGCCTGGAAATTGCTGTAAATTGCCTATGCGTTCCGGAACACCACCCGCAGGGAATGGGTTAAGGGGACAGTGGCTGTTTGTTAGGTCTATTAATTCATTTATTCCTATATTTTTTTAGTTTCCTCCCTAGACCTCCTTCAAGCTTAGAAAAATACCCCCTAGACCCTCCTTCAAGATAGATTTGTACATTTTTCGGTAGAAAAATGTCCCGGCCAAAGGCCGTTTCCTCTTAAAATTACAGGCTCGCTATCGCTCGCCAAGAAAAAATCGACACCTAAATGGCACGAAGGGTCCAAAGAAATGTGGTGAAAGGTCATTAAATCCCCAAACTAATGGAACAAACGTCTTAAAATATCAAAACAAGTGGGGTTAAACATTAGGGAGAAGGGGGTCCAGAAAAACTGTCTGTCTCCCCTTAAGAAATATCTGTGGTAGTAAAAGCGGGTAATTGAAATAGTTTGAAACCTTTATAACAGCTATAATTATATCCTTACAAAGCTGCACAAACCTTTATAACAGCTATAATTATATCCTTACAAAGCAGCACAAACCTTTATAACAGCTATAATTATATCCTTACAAAGCTGCACAAACCTTTATAACAGCTATAATTATATCCTTACAAAGCTGCACAAACCTTTATAACAGCTATAATTATATCCTTACAAAGCTGCACAAACCTTTATAACAGCTATAATTATCCTTACAAAGCTGCACAAACCTTTATAACAGCTATAATTATATCCTTACAAAGCTGCACAAACCTTTATAACAGCTATAATTATATCCTTACAAAGCTGCACAAACCTTATAAGCTATAATTATATCCTTACAAAGCTGCACAAACCTTTATAACAGCTATAATTATATCCTTACAAAGCTGCACAAACCTTTATAACAGCTATAATTATATCCTTACAAAGCTGCACAAACCTTTATAACAGCTATAATTATATCCTTACAAAGCTGCACAAACCTTTATAACAGCTATAATTATATCCTTACAAAGCTGCACAAACCTTTATAACAGCTATAATTATATCCTTACAAAGCTGCACAAACCTATATCAGCTATAATTATATCCTTACAAAGCTGCACAAACCTTTATAACAGCTATAATTATATCCTTACAAAGCTGCACAAACCTTTATAACAGCTATAATTATATCCTTACAAAGCTGCACAAACCTTTATAACAGCTATAATTATATCCTTACAAAGCTGCACAAACCTTTATAACAGCTATAATTATATCCTTACAAAGCTGCACAAACCTTTATAACAGCTATAATTATATCCTTACAAAGCTGCACAAACCTTTATAACAGCTATAATTATATCCTTACAAAGCTGCACAAACCTTTATAACAGCTATAATTATATCCTTACAAAGCTGCACAAACCTTTATAACAGCTATAATTATATCCTTACAAAGCTGCACCAGTCCATATAACAGCTATAATTATATCCTTACAAAGCTGCACAAACCTTTATAACAGCTATAATTATATCCTTACAAAGCTGCACAAACCTTTATAACAGCTATAATTATATCCTTACAAAGCTGCACAAACCTTTATAACAGCTATAATTATATCCTTACAAAGCTGCACAAACCTTTATAACAGCTATAATTATATCCTTACAAAGCTGCACAAACCTTTATAACAGCTATAATTATATCCTTACAAAGCTGCACAAACCTTTATAACAGCTATAATTATATCCTTACAAAGCTGCACAAACCTTTATAACAGCTATAATTATATCCTTACAAAGCTGCACAAACCTTTATAACAGCTATAATTATATCCTTACAAAGCTGCACAAACCTTTATAACAGCTATAATTATATCCTTACAAAGCTGCACAAACCTTTATAACAGCTATAATTATATCCTTACAAAGCTGCACAAACCTTTATAACAGCTATAATTATATCCTTACAAAGCTGCACAAACCTTTATAACAGCTATAATTATATCCTTACAAAGCTGCACAAACCTTTATAACAGCTATAATTATATCCTTACAAAGCTGCACAAACCTTTATAACAGCTATAATTATATCCTTACAAAGCTGCACAAACCTTTATAACAGCTATAATTATATCCTTACAAAGCTGCACAAACCTTTATAACAGCTATAATTATATCCTTACAAAGCTGCACAAACCTTTATAACAGCTATAATTATATCCTTACAAAGCTGCACAAACCTTTATAACAGCTATAATAATATCATTACAAAGCTGCACAAACCTTTATAACAGCTATAATTATATCCTTACAAAGCTGCACAAACCTTTATAACAGCTATAATTATATCCTTACAAAGCTGCACAAACCTTTATAACAGCTATAATTATATCCTTACAAAGCTGCACAAACCTTTATAACAGCTATAATTATATCCTTACAAAGCTGCACAAACCTTTATAACAGCTATAATTATATCCTTACAAAGCTGCACAAACCTTTATAACAGCTATAATTATATCCTTACAAAGCTGCACAAACCTTTATAACAGCTATAATTATATCCTTACAAAGCTGCACAAACCTTTATAACAGCTATAATTATATCCTTACAAAGCTGCACAAACCTTTATAACAGCTATAATTATATCCTTACAAAGCTGCACAAACCTTTATAACAGCTATAATTATATCCTTACAAAGCTGCACAAACCTTTATAACAGCTATAATTATATCCTTACAAAGCTGCACAAACCTTTATAACAGCTATAATTATATCCTTACAAAGCTGCACAAACCTTTATAACAGCTATAATTATATCCTTACAAAGCTGCACAAACCTTTATAACAGCTATAATTATATCCTTACAAAGCTGCACAAACCTTTATAACAGCTATAATTATATCCTTACAAAGCTGCACAAACCTTTATAACAGCTATAATTATATCCTTACAAAGCTGCACAAACCTTTATAACAGCTATAATTATATCCTTACAAAGCTGCACAAACCTTTATAACAGCTATAATTATATCCTTACAAAGCTGCACAAACCTTTATAACAGCTATAATTATATCCTTACAAAGCTGCACAAACCTTTATAACAGCTATAATTATATCCTTACAAAGCTGCACAAACCTTTATAACAGCTATAATTATATCCTTACAAAGCTGCACAAACCTTTATAACAGCTATAATTATATCCTTACAAAGCTGCACAAACCTTTATAACAGCTATAATTATCCTTACAAAGCTGCACAAACCTTTATAACAGCTATAATTATATCCTTACAAAGCTGCACAAACCTTTATAACAGCTATAATTATATCCTTACAAAGCTGCACAAACCTTTATAACAGCTATAATTATATCCTTACAAAGCTGCACAAACCTTTATAACAGCTATAATTATATCCTTACAAAGCTGCACAAACCTTTATAACAGCTATAATTATATCCTTACAAAGCTGCACAAACCTTTATAACAGCTATAATTATATCCTTACAAAGCTGCACAAACCTTTATAACAGCTATAATTATATCCTTACAAAGCTGCACAAACCTTTATAACAGCTATAATTATATCCTTACAAAGCTGCACAAACCTTTATAACAGCTATAATTATATCCTTACAAAGCTGCACAAACCTTTATAACAGCTATAATTATATCCCTACAAAGCTGCACAAACCTTTATAACAGCTATAATTATATCCTTACAAAGCTGCACAAACCTTTATAACAGCTATAATTATATCCTTACAAAGCTGCACAAACCTTTATAACAGCTATAATTATATCCTTACAAAGCTGCACAAACCTTTATAACAGCTATAATTATATCCTTACAAAGCTGCACAAACCTTTATAACAGCTATAATTATATCCTTACAAACTGCACAAACCTTTATAACAGCTATAATTATATCCTTACAAAGCTGCACAAACCTTTATAACAGCTATAATTATATCCTTACAAAGCTGCACAAACCTTTATAACAGCTATAATTATACCCTTACAAAGCTGCACAAACCTTTATAACAGCTATAATATCCCTTACAAAGCTGCACAAACCTTTATAACAGCTATAATTATATCCTTACAAAGCTGCACAAACCTTTATAACAGCTATAATTATATCCTTACAAAGCTGCACAAACCTTTATAACAGCTATAATTATATCCTTACAAAGCTGCACAAACCTTTATAACAGCTATAATTATATCCTTACAAAGCTGCACAAACCTTTATAACAGCTATAATTATATCCTTACAAAGCTGCACAAACCTTTATAACAGCTATAATTATATCCTTACAAAGCTGCACAAACCTTTATAACAGCTATAATTATATCCTTACAAAGCTGCACAAACCTTTATAACAGCTATAATTATATCCTTACAAAGCTGCACAAACCTTTATAACAGCTATAATTATATCCTTACAAAGCTGCACAAACCTTTATAACAGCTATAATTATATCCTTACAAAGCTGCACAAACCTTTATAACAGCTATAATTATCCTTACAAAGCTGCACAAACCTTTATAACAGCTATAATTATATCCTTACAAAGCTGCACAAACCTTTATAACAGCTATAATTATATCCTTACAAAGCTGCACAAACCTTTATAACAGCTATAATTATATCCTTACAAAGCTGCACAAACCTTTATAACAGCTATAATTATATCCTTACAAAGCTGCACAAACCTTTATAACAGCTATAATTATATCCTTACAAAGCTGCACAAACCTTTATAACAGCTATAATTATATCCTTACAAAGCTGCACAAACCTTTATAACAGCTATAATTATATCCTTACAAAGCTGCACAAACCTTTATAACAGCTATAATTATATCCTTACAAAGCTGCACAAACCTTTATAACAGCTATAATTATATCCTTACAAAGCTGCACAAACCTTTATAACAGCTATAATTATATCCTTACAAAGCTGCACAAACCTTTATAACAGCTATAATTATATCCTTACAAAGCTGCACAAACCTTTATAACAGCTATAATTATATCCTTACAAAGCTGCACAAACCTTTATAACAGCTATAATTATATCCTTACAAAGCTGCACAAACCTTTATAACAGCTATAATTATATCCTTACAAAGCTGCACAAACCTTTATAACAGCTATAATTATATCCTTACAAAGCTGCACAAACCTTTATAACAGCTATAATTATATCCTTACAAAGCTGCACAAACCTTTATAACAGCTATAATTATATCCTTACAAAGCTGCACAAACCTTTATAACAGCTATAATTATATCCTTACAAAGCTGCACAAACCTTTATAACAGCTATAATTATATCCTTACAAAGCTGCACAAACCTTTATAACAGCTATAATTATATCCTTACAAAGCTGCACAAACCTTTATAACAGCTATAATTATATCCTTACAAAGCTGCACAAACCTTTATAACAGCTATAATTATATCCTTACAAAGCTGCACAAACCTTTATAACAGCTATAATTATATCCTTACAAAGCTGCACAAACCTTTATAACAGCTATAATTATATCCTTACAAAGCTGCACAAACCTTTATAACAGCTATAATTATATCCTTACAAAGCTGCACAAACCTTTATAACAGCTATAATTATATCCTTACAAAGCTGCACAAACCTTTATAACAGCTATAATTATATCCTTACAAAGCTGCACAAACCTTTATAACAGCTATAATTATATCCTTACAAAGCTGCACAAACCTTTATAACAGCTATAATTATATCCTTACAAAGCTGCACAAACCTTTATAACAGCTATAATTATATCCTTACAAAGCTGCACAAACCTTTATAACAGCTATAATTATATCCTTACAAAGCTGCACAAACCTTTATAACAGCTATAATTATATCCTTACAAAGCTGCACAAACCTTTATAACAGCTATAATTATATCCTTACAAAGCTGCACAAACCTTTATAACAGCTATAATTATATCCTTACAAAGCTGCACAAACCTTTATAACAGCTATAATTATATCCTTACAAAGCTGCACAAACCTTTATAACAGCTATAATTATATCCTTACAAAGCTGCACAAACCTTTATAACAGCTATAATTATATCCTTACAAAGCTGCACAAACCTTTATAACAGCTATAATTATATCCTTACAAAGCTGCACAAACCTTTATAACAGCTATAATTATATCCTTACAAAGCTGCACAAACCTTTATAACAGCTATAATTATATCCTTACAAAGCTGCACAAACCTTTATAACAGCTATAATTATATCCTTACAAAGCTGCACAAACCTTTATAACAGCTATAATTATATCCTTACAAAGCTGCACAAACCTTTATAACAGCTATAATTATATCCTTACAAAGCTGCACAAACCTTTATAACAGCTATAATTATATCCTTACAAAGCTGCACAAACCTTTATAACAGCTATAATTATATCCTTACAAAGCTGCACAAACCTTTATAACAGCTATAATTATATCCTTACAAAGCTGCACAAACCTTTATAACAGCTATAATTATATCCTTACAAAGCTGCACAAACCTTTATAACAGCTATAATTATATCCTTACAAAGCTGCACAAACCTTTATAACAGCTATAATTATATCCTTACAAAGCTGCACAAACCTTTATAACAGCTATAATTATATCCTTACAAAGCTGCACAAACCTTTATAACAGCTATATATCCTTACAAAGCTGCACAAACCTTTATAACAGCTATAATTATATCCTTACAAAGCTGCACAAACCTTTATAACAGCTATTATATTCCTTACAAAGCTGCTCAAACCTTTATAACAGCTATAATTATATTCTTACAAAGCTGCACAAACCTTATTAACAGCTATAATTATATCCTTACAAACTGCACAAACCTTTATAACAGCTATAATTATATCCTTACAAAGCTGCACAAACCTTTATAACAGCTATAATTATATCCTTACAAAGCTGCACAAACCTTTATAACAGCTATAATTATATCCTTACAAAGCTGCACAAACCTTTATAACAGCTATAATTATATCCTTACAAAGCTGCACAAACCTTTATAACAGCTATAATTATATCCTTACAAAGCTGCACAAACCTTTATAACAGCTATAATTATATCCTTACAAAGCTGCACAAACCTTTATAACAGCTATAATTATATCCTTACAAAGCTGCACAAACCTTTATAACAGCTATAATTATATCCTTACAAAGCTGCACAAACCTTTATAACAGCTATAATTATATCCTTACAAAGCTGCACAAACCTTTATTTATAACAGCTATAATTATATCCTTACAAAGCTGCACAAACCTTTATAACAGCTATAATTATATCCTTACAAAGCTGCACAAACCTTTATAACAGCTATAATTATATCCTTACAAAGCTGCACAAACCTTTATAACAGCTATAATTATATCCTTACAAAGCTGCACAAACCTTTATAACAGCTATAATTATATCCTTACAAAGCTGCACAAACCTTTATAACAGCTATAATTATATCCTTACAAAGCTGCACAAACCTTTATAACAGCTATAATTATATCCTTACAAAGCTGCACAAACCTTTATAACAGCTATAATTATATCCTTACAAAGCTGCACAAACCTTATAACAGCTATAATTATCCTTACAAAGCTGCACAAACCTTTATAACAGCTATAATTATATCCTTACAAAGCTGCACAAACCTTTATAACAGCTATAATTATATCCTTACAAAGCTGCACAAACCTTTATAACAGCTATAATTATATCCTTACAAAGCTGCACAAACCTTTATAACAGCTATAATTATATCCTTACAAAGCTGCACAAACCTTTATAACAGCTATAATTATATCCTTACAAAGCTGCACAAACCTTTATAACAGCTATAATTATATCCTTACAAAGCTGCACAAACCTTTATAACAGCTATAATTATATCCTTACAAAGCTGCACAAACCTTTATAACAGCTATAATTATATCCTTACAAAGCTGCACAAACCTTTATAACAGCTATAATTATATCCTTACAAAGCTGCACAAACTTTATAACAGCTATAATTATATCCTTACAAAGCTGCACAAACCTTTATAACAGCTATAATTATATCCTTACAAAGCTGCACAAACCTTTATAACAGCTATAATTATATCCTTACAAAGCTGCACAAACCTTTATAACAGCTATAATTATATCCTTACAAAGCTGCACAAACCTTTATAACAGCTATAATTATATCCTTACAAAGCTGCACAAACCTTTATAACAGCTATAATTATATCCTTACAAAGCTGCACAAACCTTTATAACAGCTATAATTATATCCTTACAAAGCTGCACAAACCTTTATAACAGCTATAATTATATCCTTACAAAGCTGCACAAACCTTTATAACAGCTATAATTATATCCTTACAAAGCTGCACAAACCTTTATAACAGCTATAATTATATCCTTACAAAGCTGCACAAACCTTTATAACAGCTATAATTATATCCTTACAAAGCTGCACAAACCTTTATAACAGCTATAATTATATCCTTACAAAGCTGCACAAACCTTTATAACAGCTATAATTATATCCTTACAAAGCTGCACAAACCTTTATAACAGCTATAATTATATCCTTACAAAGCTGCACAAACCTTTATAACAGCTATAATTATATCCTTACAAAGCTGCACAAACCTTTATAACAGCTATAATTATATCCTTACAAAGCTGCACAAACCTTTATAACAGCTATAATTATCCTTACAAAGCTGCACAAACCTTTATAACAGCTATAATTATATCCTTACAAAGCTGCACAAACCTTTATAACAGCTATAATTATATCCTTACAAAGCTGCACAAACCTTTATAACAGCTATAATTATATCCTTACAAAGCTGCACAAACCTTTATAACAGCTATAATTATATCCTTACAAAGCTGCACAAACCTTTATAACAGCTATAATTATATCCTTACAAAGCTGCACAAACCTTTATAACAGCTATAATTATATCCTTACAAAGCTGCACAAACCTTTATAACAGCTATAATTATATCCTTACAAAGCTGCACAAACCTTTATAACAGCTATAATTATATCCTTACAAAGCTGCACAAACCTTTATAACAGCTATAATTATATCCTTACAAAGCTGCACAAACCTTTATAACAGCTATAATTATATCCTTACAAAGCTGCACAAACCTTTATAACAGCTATAATTATATCCTTACAAAGCTGCACAAACCTTTATAACAGCTATAATTATATCCTTACAAAGCTGCACAAACCTTTATAACAGCTATAATTATATCCTTACAAAGCTGCACAAACCTTTATAACAGCTATAATTATATCCTTACAAAGCTGCACAAACCTTTATAACAGCTATAATTATATCCTTACAAAGCTGCACAAACCTTTATAACAGCTATAATTATATCCTTACAAAGCTGCACAAACCTTTATAACAGCTATAATTATATCCTTACAAAGCTGCACAAACCTTTATAACAGCTATAATTATATCCTTACAAAGCTGCACAAACCTTTATAACAGCTATAATTATATCCTTACAAAGCTGCACAAACCTTTATAACAGCTATAATTATATCCTTACAAAGCTGCACAAACCTTTATAACAGCTATAATTATATCCTTACAAAGCTGCACAAACCTTTATAACAGCTATAATTATATCCTTACAAAGCTGCACAAACCTTTATAACAGCTATAATTATATCCTTACAAAGCTGCACAAACCTTTATAACAGCTATAATTATATCCTTACAAAGCTGCACAAACCTTTATAACAGCTATAATTATATCCTTACAAAGCTGCACAAACCTTTATAACAGCTATAATTATATCCTTACAAAGCTGCACAAACCTTTATAACAGCTATAATTATATCCTTACAAAGCTGCACAAACCTTTATAACAGCTATAATTATATCCTTACAAAGCTGCACAAACCTTTATAACAGCTATAATTATATCCTTACAAAGCTGCACAAACCTTTATAACAGCTATAATTATATCCTTACAAAGCTGCACAAACCTTTAGAACAGCTATAATTATATCCTTACAAAGCTGCACAAACCTTTATAACAGCTATAATTATATCCTTACAAAGCTGCACAAACCTTTATAACAGCTATAATTATATCCTTACAAAGCTGCACAAACCTTTATAACAGCTATAATTATATCCTTACAAAGCTGCACAAACCTTTATAACAGCTATAATTATATCCTTACAAAGCTGCACAAACCTTTATAACAGCTATAATTATATCCTTACAAAGCTGCACAAACCTTTATAACAGCTATAATTATATCCTTACAAAGCTGCACAAACCTTTATAACAGCTATAATTATATCCTTACAAAGCTGCACAAACCTTTATAACAGCTATAATTATATCCTTACAAAGCTGCACAAACCTTTATAACAGCTATAATTATATCCTTACAAAGCTGCACAAACCTTTATAACAGCTATAATTATATCCTTACAAAGCTGCACAAACCTTTATAACAGCTATAATTATATCCTTACAAAGCTGCACAAACCTTTATAACAGCTATAATTATATCCTTACAAAGCTGCACAAACCTTTATAACAGCTATAATTATATCCTTACAAAGCTGCACAAACCTTTATAACAGCTATAATTATATCCTTACAAAGCTGCACAAACCTTTATAACAGCTATAATTATATCCTTACAAAGCTGCACAAACCTTTATAACAGCTATAATTATATCCTTACAAAGCTGCACAAACCTTTATAACAGCTATAATTATATCCTTACAAAGCTGCACAAACCTTTATAACAGCTATAATTATATCCTTACAAAGCTGCACAAACCTTTATAACAGCTATAATTATATCCTTACAAAGCTGCACAAACCTTTATAACAGCTATAATTATATCCTTACAAAGCTGCACAAACCTTTATAACAGCTATAATTATATCCTTACAAAGCTGCACAAACCTTTATAACAGCTATAATTATATCCTTACAAAGCTGCACAAACCTTTATAACAGCTATAATTATATCCTTACAAAGCTGCACAAACCTTTATAACAGCTATAATTATATCCTTACAAAGCTGCACAAACCTTTATAACAGCTATAATTATATCCTTACAAAGCTGCACAAACCTTTATAACAGCTATAATTATATCCTTACAAAGCTGCACAAACCTTTATAACAGCTATAATTATATCCTTACAAAGCTGCACAAACCTTTATAACAGCTATAATTATACCCTTACAGAGCTGCACAAACCTTTATAACAGCTATAATTATACCCTTACAAAGCTGCACAAACCTTGATAACAGCTATAATTATACCCTTACAAAGCTGCACAAACCTTGATAACAGCTATAATTATACCCTTACAAAGCTGCACAAACCTTTATAACAGCTATAATTATACCCTTACAAAGCTGCACAAACCTTTATAACAGCTATAATTATACCCTTACAAAGCTGCACAAACCTTTATAACAGCTATAATTATATCCTTACAAAGCTGCACAAACCTTTATAACAGCTATAATTATATCCTTACAAAGCTGCACAAACCTTTATAACAGCTATAATTATATCCTTACAAAGCTGCACAAACCTTTATAACAGCTATAATTTTATATCCTTACAAAGCTGCACAAACCTTTATAACAGCTATAATTATATCCTTACAAAGCTGCACAAACCTTTATAACAGCTATAATTATATCCTTACAAAGCTGCACAAACCTTTATAACAGCTATAATTATATCCTTACAAAGCTGCACAAACCTTTATAACAGCTATAATTATATCTCTACAAAGCTGCACAAACCTTTATAACAGCTATAATTATATCCCTACAAAGCTGCACAAACCTTTATAACAGCTATAATTATATCCTTACAAAGCTGCACAAACCTTTATAACAGCTATAATTATATCCTTACAAAGCTGCACAAACCTTTATAACAGCTATAATTATATCCTTACAAACCTTTATAACAGCTATAATTATATCCTTACAAAGCTGCACAAACCTTTATAACAGCTATAATTATATCCTTACAAAGCTGCACAAACCTTTATAACAGCTATAATTATATCCTTACAAAGCTGCACAAACCTTTATAACAGCTATAATTATATCCTTACAAAGCTGCACAAACCTTTATAACAGCTATAATTATATCCTTACAAAGCTGCACAAACCTTTATAACAGCTATAATTATATCCTTACAAAGCTGCACAAACCTTTATAACAGCTATAATTATATCCTTACAAAGCTGCACAAACCTTTATAACAGCTATAATTATATCCTTACAAAGCTGCACAAACCTTTATAACAGCTATAATTATATCCTTACAAAGCTGCACAAACCTTTATAACAGCTATAATTATATCCTTACAAAGCTGCACAAACCTTTATAACAGCTATAATTATATCCTTACAAAGCTGCACAAACCTTTATAACAGCTATAATTATATCCTTACAAAGCTGCACAAACCTTTATAACAGCTATAATTATATCCTTACAAAGCTGCACAAACCTTTATAACAGCTATAATTATATCCTTACAAAGCTGCACAAACCTTTATAACAGCTATAATTATATCCTTACAAAGCTGCACAAACCTTTATAACAGCTATAATTATATCCTTACAAAGCTGCACAAACCTTTATAATTATATCCTTACAAAGCCTGCACAAACCTTTATAACAGCTATAATTATATCCTTACAAAGCTGCACAAACCTTTATAACAGCTATAATTATATCCTTACAAAGCTGCACAAACCTTTATAACAGCTATAATTATATCCTTACAAAGCTGCACAAACCTTTATAACAGCTATAATTATATCCTTACAAAGCTGCACAAACCTTTATAACAGCTATAATTATATCCTTACAAAGCTGCACAAACCTTTATAACAGCTATAATTATATCCTTACAAAGCTGCACAAACCTTTATAACAGCTATAATTATATCCTTACAAAGCTGCACAAACCTTTATAACAGCTATAATTATATCCTTACAAAGCTGCACAAACCTTTATAACAGCTATAATTATATCCTTACAAAGCTGCACAAACCTTTATAACAGCTATAATTATATCCTTACAAAGCTGCACAAACCTTTATAACAGCTATAATTATATCCTTACAAAGCTGCACAAACCTTTATAACAGCTATAATTATATCCTTACAAAGCTGCACAAACCTTTATAACAGCTATAATTATATCCTTACAAAGCTGCACAAACCTTTATAACAGCTATAATTATATCCTTACAAAGCTGCACAAACCTTTATAACAGCTATAATTATATCCTTACAAAGCTGCACAAACCTTTATAACAGCTATAATTATATCCTTACAAAGCTGCACAAACCTTTATAACAGCTATAATTATATCCTTACAAAGCTGCACAAACCTTTATAACAGCTATAATTATATCCTTACAAAGCTGCACAAACCTTTATAACAGCTATAATTATATCCTTACAAAGCTGCACAAACCTTTATAACAGCTATAATTATATCCTTACAAAGCTGCACAAACCTTTATAACAGCTATAATTATATCCTTACAAAGCTGCACAAACCTTTATAACAGCTATAATTATATCCTTACAAAGCTGCACAAACCTTTATAACAGCTATAATTATATCCTTACAAAGCTGCACAAACCTTTATAACAGCTATAATTATATCCTTACAAAGCTGCACAAACCTTTATAACAGCTATAATTATATCCTTACAAAGCTGCACAAACCTTTATAACAGCTATAATTATATCCTTACCAAGCTGCACAAACCTTTATAACAGCTATAATTATATCCTTACAAAGCTGCACAAACCTTTATAACAGCTATAATTATACCCTTACAGAGCTGCACAAACCTTTATAACAGCTATAATTATACCCTTACAAAGCTGCACAAACCTTTATAACAGCTATAATTATACCCTTACAAAGCTGCACAAACCTTGATAACAGCTATAATTATACCCTTACAAAGCTGCACAAACCTTTATAACAGCTATAATTATACCCTTACAAAGCTGCACAAACCTTTATAACAGCTATAATTATACCCTTACAAAGCTGCACAAACCTTTATAACAGCTATAATTATATCCTTACAAAGCTGCACAAACCTTTATAACAGCTATAATTATATCCTTACAAAGCTGCACAAACCTTTATAACAGCTATAATTATATCCTTACAAAGCTGCACAAACCTTTATAACAGCTATAATTATATCCTTACAAAGCTGCACAAACCTTTATAACAGCTATAATTATATCCTTACAAAGCTGCACAAACCTTTATAACAGCTATAATTATATCCTTACAAAGCTGCACAAACCTTTATAACAGCTATAATTATATCCTTACAAAGCTGCACAAACCTTTATAACAGCTATAATTATATCCTTACAAAGCTGCACAAACCTTTATAACAGCTATAATTATATCCTTACAAAGCTGCACAAACCTTTATAACAGCTATAATTATATCCTTACAAAGCTGCACAAACCTTTATAACAGCTATAATTATATCCTTACAAAGCTGCACAAACCTTTATAACAGCTATAATTATATCCTTACAAAGCTGCACAAACCTTTATAACAGCTATAATTATATCCTTACAAAGCTGCACAAACCTTTATAACAGCTATAATTATATCCTTACAAAGCTGCACAAACCTTTATAACAGCTATAATTATATCCTTACAAAGCTGCACAAACCTTTATAACAGCTATAATTATATCCTTACAAAGCTGCACAAACCTTTATAACAGCTATAATTATATCCTTACAAAGCTGCACAAACCTTTATAACAGCTATAATTATATCCTTACAAAGCTGCACAAACCTTTATAACAGCTATAATTATATCCTTACAAAGCTGCACAAACCTTTATAACAGCTATAATTATATCCTTACAAAGCTGCACAAACCTTTATAACAGCTATAATTATATCCTTACAAAGCTGCACAAACCTTTATAACAGCTATAATTATATCCTTACAAAGCTGCACAAACCTTTATAACAGCTATAATTATATCCTTACAAAGCTGCACAAACCTTTATAACAGCTATAATTATATCCTTACAAAGCTGCACAAACCTTTATAACAGCTATAATTATATCCTTACAAAGCTGCACAAACCTTTATAACAGCTATAATTATATCCTTACAAAGCTGCACAAACCTTTATAACAGCTATAATTATATCCTTACAAAGCTGCACAAACCTTTATAACAGCTATAATTATATCCTTACAAAGCTGCACAAACCTTTATAACAGCTATAATTATATCCTTACAAAGCTGCACAAACCTTTATAACAGCTATAATTATATCCTTACAAAGCTGCACAAACCTTTATAACAGCTATAATTATATCCTTACAAAGCTGCACAAACCTTTATAACAGCTATAATTATATCCTTACAAAGCTGCACAAAACCTTTATAACAGCTATAATTATATCCTTACAAAGCTGCACAAACCTTTATAACAGCTATAATTATATCCTTACAAAGCTGCACAAACCTTTATAACAGCTATAATTATATCCTTACAAAGCTGCACAAACCTTTATAACAGCTATAATTATATCCTTACAAAGCTGCACAAACCTTTATAACAGCTATAATTATATCCTTACAAAGCTGCACAAACCTTTATAACAGCTATAATTATATCCTTACAAAGCTGCACAAACCTTTATAACAGCTATAATTATATCCTTACAAAGCTGCACAAACCTTTATAACAGCTATAATTATATCCTTACAAAGCTGCACAAACCTTTATAACAGCTATAATTATATCCTTACAAAGCTGCACAAACCTTTATAACAGCTATAATTATATCCTTACAAAGCTGCACAAACCTTTATAACAGCTATAATTATATCCTTACAAAGCTGCACAAACCTTTATAACAGCTATAATTATATCCTTACAAAGCTGCACAAACCTTTATAACAGCTATAATTATATCCTTACAAAGCTGCACAAACCTTTATAACAGCTATAATTATATCCTTACAAAGCTGCACAAACCTTTATAACAGCTATAATTATATCCTTACAAAGCTGCACAAACCTTTATAACAGCTATAATTATATCCTTACAAAGCTGCACAAACCTTTATAACAGCTATAATTATATCCTTACAAAGCTGCACAAACCTTTATAACAGCTATAATTATATCCTTACAAAGCTGCACAAACCTTTATAACAGCTATAATTATATCCTTACAAAGCTGCACAAACCTTTATAACAGCTATAATTATATCCTTACAAAGCTGCACAAACCTTTATAACAGCTATAATTATATCCTTACAAAGCTGCACAAACCTTTATAACAGCTATAATTATATCCTTACAAAGCTGCACAAACCTTTATAACAGCTATAATTATATCCTTACAAAGCTGCACAAACCTTTATAACAGCTATAATTATATCCTTACAAAGCTGCACAAACCTTTATAACAGCTATAATTATATCCTTACAAAGCTGCACAAACCTTTATAACAGCTATAATTATATCCTTACAAAGCTGCACAAACCTTTATAACAGCTATAATTATATCCTTACAAAGCTGCACAAACCTTTATAACAGCTATAATTATATCCTTACAAAGCTGCACAAACCTTTATAACAGCTATAATTATATCCTTACAAAGCTGCACAAACCTTTATAACAGCTATAATTATATCCTTACAAAGCTGCACAAACCTTTATAACAGCTATAATTATATCCTTACAAAGCTGCACAAACCTTTATAACAGCTATAATTATATCCTTACAAAGCTGCACAAACCTTTATAACAGCTATAATTATATCCTTACAAAGCTGCACAAACCTTTATAACAGCTATAATTATATCCTTACAAAGCTGCACAAACCTTTATAACAGCTATAATTATATCCTTACAAAGCTGCACAAACCTTTATAACAGCTATAATTATACCCTTACAAAGCTGCACAAACCTTTATAACAGCTATAATTATATCCTTACAAAGCTGCACAAACCTTTATAACAGCTATAATTATATCCTTACAAAGCTGCACAAACCTTTATAACAGCTATAATTATATCCTTACAAAGCTGCACAAACCTTTATAACAGCTATAATTATATCCTTACAAAGCTGCACAAACCTTTATAACAGCTATAATTATATCCTTACAAAGCTGCACAAACCTTTATAACAGCTATAATTATATCCTTACAAAGCTGCACAAACCTTTATAACAGCTATAATTATATCCTTACAAAGCTGCACAAACCTTTATAACAGCTATAATTATATCCTTACAAAGCTGCACAAACCTTTATAACAGCTATAATTATATCCTTACAAAGCTGCACAAACCTTTATAACAGCTATAATTATATCCTTACAAAGCTGCACAAACCTTTATAACAGCTATAATTATATCCTTACAAAGCTGCACAAACCTTTATAACAGCTATAATTATATCCTTACAAAGCTGCACAAACCTTTATAACAGCTATAATTATATCCTTACAAAGCTGCACAAACCTTTATAACAGCTATAATTATATCCTTACAAAGCTGCACAAACCTTTATAACAGCTATAATTATATCCTTACAAAGCTGCACAAACCTTTATAACAGCTATAATTATATCCTTACAAAGCTGCACAAATAACACCCTTACTGCACAAAGCTAACAGCTATATATCCTTACAAAGCTGCACAAACCTTTATAACAGCTATAATTATATCCTTACAAAGCTGCACAAATTGTCTAATAAGTACCAGTTTATATTTAAGAAGTAGACACCGGTAAGGAAGGGGTATGAATGAACTCCCTGTCAGGCAACTGGGGCCCTATGCAACTAAATCAGAAAGAGCTTTAGACAATTCAAATGTTTAGCATTGTTAGCCACATTAGGAGCGATCATGTTAAGGGGGTACTACCCGGATTTTGGTCTATTTATGTGAAATGACGGGGCTCGAGGAGAATGAGCCAGAACCTCCACCATATCTGCTCCCACATCTAAATGAGCCCCAAACAGCAACCCTGAAGGTTTGCCACCATAAAAAGCAAGAGGAGAGAGGCAAACAAAATACCCCAACTCGAGAGGATAAGAAAGCCTGGTCCTCCTACCTGTGTCAACAAGAAAGGGACCCCCTCGTGCGTTAATGACCCCCAGCCACCCCAAAACACCTGGCCGAACTCTACTAGGGAGGTAGAACTATTATAAGAACCTGATTTGGAGAATGACGAGGAGCCGTTTATGGAATTACCCCATCAACCTCTTCGTTTTCTGCCTATCTACCCAGGCGGAAATATCTACCATTACGACAACCATGGAGGCAAACAACTACAAAACCAAGATGCCTCCTCCTGATGAAAATAACGCATACAACCTGTTGAAAGTGTAGGAGCTACCAAGAATGTTTATTATTTTTCCTACTTCCATATAAGCTTGCTATGATCTACTTATAATTTAAATAAATAAAGAATGTCATTACCTGTGTAACCCTATATGTATAATAATGTTAAGAACTTTAATAACTGACACAATAATCCATACCCCATATTTCACATGTCTCTCCTACCCTGGGACATGTTCGCTTGACAGCAAATTAAAATCGTAATATCACCTGCCCAAAACAAGATATTGTTAGGCAAAATTGACTTCACTTTCGGGTAGCTCGCTATTACAGTGAGCGTGCTTAATCGTGAGTCAACTCGGAATATACTTCCGTAGGGGCTAGCCTATATCCCCTTAAAAGTATCACCGAGTGCAGTGACCAAGAGTTGTGTGTAGGAACCTAGGAAGTGACCCTCCTAGCTTGTGTGTGAGACAACGGTGTTCCCCTCTGGTGTCCACAGACTGGGAATAAAATAAGTGTTATGTCGCCAGATCTCTCACGGATCCTACTTCTCTTCCTCACCCCAAATTAAGTGCCCTTTGTGATACTGTGTTTTGGTAATTGTTGTGAAGGTTATATAAGATATGTTAGTGCTCATAGTAACGTAATCCTAGAGATCCTTTTTGGTCTCTCCTTCCCATAATTTACCACTCGTGTTGAGAAAGCATAACACACATTATATGTGAGATTGATATAGCTATAACACTCTGGATATAATCTATTTATATTTCATATAAACGTTATATATATATATTAATCTGTGAATTATACATGTACACTATATGTAACTACCAGTGAACACTCCCAGACCTTATTCTACTGTGTTATTATTGGATGGGTACGAATTTGCATATATACAGTAAGTGTTCACAGAGAGTGTAACTTTAGTCTCTTCGTCAGACTAATTTGTTCTTTGTGCTTCCTGACTTCAAACTCAGTTTAAGCCGTATCTTGAGTTGCATTAACTCTTATTTCTACCTCACGTTGTATTAATATGTGTACGGCGAGATAATAAGTCACTCATTCGGCTAATCTTATTTATTACCATTTCCATGAATTTATATTCATTATTACTGTTCATCAGCCACTCATTTCGGCTAATATTATTTACTACCAGTTCCGTGAATTTATATTCATGAGTACTGCTTTATTAGCCACCCATTTTGGCTAATACGATTTATTATCATTGATTGATTCTGTGCCCTGTACCCTAGCCTTATAAGAAATCAAACTTTTGTACCGAACTAGTGTATTCTATGTCTTTGGTGGAGATTGATTTAACTAAGAAATATTGATATCAAAGCTAGTTGTGTTCCTGTTCGGCAGTACTAAGTTCTGAGTTTTCCTAAATAGGAATTATTATGAGTGGGATAAATTTGATAACCTAATAACCTAATAACTATGTCTTCAAACAAATTTGCTTGGGAAACCATTTCTTTATTTCTTTATATAAATAAATAAATAAATATACCATATATATAATTATATACTGTATATATATATATATATATATATATATATATATATATATATATATATATATACAGTATGTATAATTATGTATACATATATATATATATATATATATATATATATATATATATAGTCCATGAGCCAGGCCAGATATCGGTACCACCTGGGGTGACTAAACACGAATGGTACTAAAATGTTTATAGAGTGACTGTAAGTACATTAAGATATGATAGCCTTCTCGCACTGGTAGCTTAGTCTAATTTTTTTGATGCAATAGGGGCGCTACCCAAAAATAAAGATTTTTAGCGTGACGCTCGGCGTTTTCCTCATTTTCTTTAAAATCCATCACACAATCATCGCGAAACTTTGAACACCTATGTAGAATTATATTCTCTACCAGAGTTGTTCCTAGGTATTTTTCAAATTTCCTCATATTTCGGAATATACTCTATATTTTGGGTATTTTCCTCTAAATCTAGAATAAATCCTTAAATATGGGGAACATTGAAAAATATATTCTAACAGCTCTTGTAGCTTATTTGATTCTCTACAAGAATTATTCCGATGTGTATTTCAAGTTTCTCCATATTTAGGGGTTTATTTCATATTTGGGGATTTTTTGTTATATTTTGGGGATAATTTATTATTGGAAGGAGCAAACATATGTAGAGTGGTTTCCATGTAATGTGTTTGTTTGTTCATGGTTTAATGGTGATATTTTTTGCAGGTGTGTGTCGACTGTTTGACGGCAGGATGGAACCATCTGCGAGGAAGAGAGCACGGATCGACTGTATCATCCACTGCTCTGATGATGACAGCGATGCTCTGGTGTCACCACAGGATTTGGACTCCTGGAACACATTGCTCAGGGCTGCAGAAATCAGGCAGCATGATCCAGTCCTGGAAGCAGCCAAGGGCCTTGAAGAAGGAGGAATACCACACATACATTATCACCGTAAATGTCGTAGTCTCTTTACAATGAAGAAGTCACTGGATTCTATCCTTGCCAAGGGTGTCAAGATAGAATCAGCAAGCGTCGACCCCAGGAGGAGGGCATCAAGGGATGCCCCTAGTACTAGCAGGGTGTATGCCAAAGTATGTATCTTCTGCGAGAAGTCAAGCAAGTACATAAAAACAACAAAGACAAGGGAGCCACTCATACAGTGTGTTGAGCTACGAGCAGATGAGAAGATTCGCAGAGCAGCAATAAGGAAACTCAACCAGAGAATCCTTGGTTTAGTTAGCAGAGACCTTGTTGCTGCAGAGGGTCACTACCACAAGTCGTGCTACAAACTCTTCACAAAAGATGATTTCCCAGCGGCCGCCAGGTCGGGTGCAGGTGAAAATCAGGAAGAAAGCGAGGAAGCACGCTACGAAGAGGTTGAGACAGAAGCCCTCGAGGAACTCTCCTTATATATAAGGACCAAATTATTCCCCAACCCAGAGGTACTGCCTATGACAAACCTCACATCTAGGCTTGAGAGATCCATGATGTCCCGTGGTATTATCCAACTGAAACCAGCGACAAAGAAACATGTTCGCCGAAAGATTGAAACCGAGTTTGGAGAATCACTACGCTTTGTCCCAGATGAGAAAGGAAAGCTTCTAATCTATCCACGCAGCCTCTCAATGGACGACCTTGCCCGGCAAGCACACAAAATGGCAAAAGACCTGCAAGAAGCAAGAGCAGCTAACTCTGAAGATGTCTTAACCAAAGCAGGAATGCAGCTGAGGAATGAGATCAATAAACAAGATGTGAGTCAGCC
Organism: Paralithodes platypus; assembly: GCA_032716605.1. Taxonomy (NCBI): domain Eukaryota; kingdom Metazoa; phylum Arthropoda; class Malacostraca; order Decapoda; family Lithodidae; genus Paralithodes; species Paralithodes platypus. Next base: position 16,343,372 of record CM064573.1, on the reverse strand, counting down.
ATGGCCTCCCGATACAGATCAGAATGTCATTCCTGCAGCAGTCACTCAATTCCTGCACACCCTGCTGACAGGAGAGTGTGAGTGTGAAACTCCCTCTGAAAGAGCTCAACGTCTTGCCACTTCCTTTGGCAGTGACTTGGTCTTTGCTGTTACCAGTGGCAAGACAAAACCACCCAAGCACGTACTGCTGACCAATGCTGTAAAGTCTTTGACAGGAAACACAGAACTGATCCGAACTCTGAATCGTCTTGGTCACTGTGTGTCTTACTCAATGTTTGAGGAGATCGATACAGCCCTTTGTATCCAGAAGCTGGAATGCTCAAAGGATGACATTCCACTGCCAGCAAACATCTACCCTGGTGTGTTCACAACCCTGGCCTGGGATAACATTGACCGACTTGAAGAGACCCTAAGTGGAGCAGGTACTTCTCATAGAGTCAATGGCATTGCTGTCCAGTCCAAGGTTGCAGGCTCTGTGCCAGAGAAAGTCCTGCCAGAGATTACCAAGTCCAAGATAAGAAGCATCACTCAGACATCATCAATGCTGCCAATATACAATGTTGGGCGGCGGGCAGGGCCACCTAGGATTGAGACTGCGTATGTCGACACTACCAAGGAAGTCCAGGATTCAAAGACAAAGAACCATATCTGGCTTCTTACTCGAATGTCAGACCATGAGGACCAGTCCATCAGCAGTTGGACTGGGTTCAACATCAAAATGCGCAGAGACATTGCAGTGGTTCAGGACACTGTAAGCTACCTGCCCACTATCAATGCTCCCGCAACAGAAATGTCCACCGTTAATGAAATCTTGGAACAAACGCATGCTATCATGCAGTCCTTACAGCTTAACAAGATTGTGTGCGTGTTTGATCAAGCACTCTATGCCAAAGCTGCCGAAGCTATCTGGAAACAAGAGAAGTTCAAGAACATTATCATCAGGATGGGCGTCTTCCACACAATCTGTAATCTCATCTCCACCATAGGAAAGAGGTTTCAAGATGCAGGTCTTAGAGATCTGTGTGTGGAATCAGGTATCATCGCAGAAGGATCAGTGTCAGGAGTGATGAACGGCAAGAGGTACAACAGAGCAGTGAGACTACACAAGCTCGTGTATGAAGCACTGATGAGGCTTGCATGGAAAGGCTTCCTTTCATGGCTAGAAGAAAACCATTCAAGGGACATACACCATCTAGATGAAACACTGAAGGACATCAACAGCTTTCACAGCAATGTGTCTCAGGGACTCTTTCAAGAGCTGATGGAGAGTGAATCATGCACACATATCATGAAGCTTTTCCAAGTTTATCTTGAGACCCTCAGAGATGAACACAACCTCTCAGCATTCTGGATGTCATACCTGGACATGGTTGAGATCATGCTGGACTTAATTCGAGCCTCCAGAGAAGGCAACTGGATGCTCCACCTAGGAGCAATCCGACAGATGATACCGTGGTGTTTTGCCTATGACAAAGTGAACTATGCCCGGTTCCTAACCTACTACTATGCCTTGATGTCTCGACTGCCCATTGAACACCCAGAGGTCCATGAACACTTCATGCAAGGTGGCTTTTCGGTCCAGATCGGTAGCAAGAATCCCTTTGGACGGATCCCTGTGGACCAGACAATCGAAGAGACGATCAACAAAGATACCCAGACACCAGGGGGCACAAAAGGCTTCAGCCTGAAAGGCGGAGCTGTCGCCAGGTACTACCTGACATCGGAGTATCGCAGCAGGTACTTAAGGCAGCTCAGGACTATGGTAGTAGGCCAAAAGTATACTGACTTCAGCCACCCAGACCTACAGATGCCCAGGATTAGAAGAGATGAGGCCGATGTCCAATCTTTAGTTCAACTGATGGAGACCAGCTGGTTGAACCCCTTCAACGCAGAGCAAGAAGATCTTGTCAGTTTGTCAACTGCGACTATGGCACCACCAGAAGTTGTCAAAGACCTTCTAGGGGCCTACAGAATAGGAGAGGATGCATATCAAGCCTTCAAGGAAGAGCGCCTGGAGATCGATACGCCAACTATACAGTTTCATGACACGATGACGAAGACGAAACTGAGAACATTCACTAACATCAGAATGAAGCCACGCTCACAAGACCATGCCAAGGAGGTTATCTTAAAGGCTGACAGGAACCTATTTGGCCAGATGATCCTTGTTGCCGAGAACAGAAAGCTCAAAATGAGTGATGTCTTGGCTCATCCCCTGGGGCCTTTGCCTTGGGCACTTGCCAGCGGTGATGGGTCTCTCCGCAAGACCAACAAGGCTGCCCTCGCAAAGGAGTTAGAGAGGAATGTTTCTCCTGCAGAAGTGATACCCGAGCCCTCTGCTACCATAATTGATGGGATGAGCCTGGTCCACAAACTGAAGGGAAACGACAAAACTTTTTCACAGCTTGCAGGTACAGCACTGAGTCACGCTGTTCATGAAGGTGCTAAGAGCAGGCGCATTGATGTTGTGTTTGATATCTACAAGGAGACATCCATCAAGGATGCAGAACGAGCCAAAAGAAGTGCAGGCACAGGAATTCATTTCAAGAACATTCAACCTGGGCACAACATCCAGCAGTGGAGAAAGTTACTCGGTAGTTCCTCCAACAAGGCAAGTCTTATCAAGTTCTTGGTAGAAGAATGGAAGGCACCACAGCACAGGGAGAAGCTCAAGGACAAGGAGCTGTATGTCACATGTGAGCAGCGCTGCTTCAAGATCACCAAAGAGCAGTGGGAAGAGGCTCCTGAGCTTAAGTCAACTCAAGAAGAAGCAGACACACGCCTTCTTCTCCATGCACTTCATGCAGCAGAATCTGGGAACAAGTCTGTCATCATCACTGCAGAAGATACAGACGTCATGGTGTTGTGTCTTGGCATGTGCCACAAGATCCCATCCCATCTGTTCCAGAAGTGCGGGACGAAGAACCGGACAAGATTCCTGGATATCACCACACTGAGCCGCACACTGGGAGGCAGCGTGTGTGATTCATTGATTGGTATGCATGCCTTTACAGGCTGTGATACCGTCAGTGCATTCGCTGGCCGAGGGAAGATGACGACACTCAAGCAGGTGAAGATGGACAAGACATACCAGCATGCTTTTCACGAACTTGGACGCTCATGGGAAGTGTCTCCTGAACTCTTTGAGAAGCTACAGGAAATCACCTGCCACATGTACCTACCATCTACCCACACAACTAAGGTAAACAAGCTTCGGTCTGTGCAAGACGTGGAGAGGTAGAGTCAAGTCAACTCCCTCCTTGTGAGGACTGCCTCTTCATGCATGCACTGCGTGCAAACTACCAGGCTGCGATCTGGAGGAGAAGTCTTCAGAGCCAGCCATTTGTTGCGAACCCAACAGACTGCGGTTGGATGACAGATGAGGACGGTAAGCTTGCCGTCAACTGGATGCGAGGCTCACCAGCACCAGATGCTGTTATGCAGCTACTGTCTTGCAAGTGTGTGCGGTCATGCGAACTCCCTAAGTGTACTTGCCTCAGCAATGGTCTAAAATGCACGGACATGTGCAGGTTACAGACATGTCAGAACAAGGCTATTGAAGAAGAGCCGGTGGCACAACAGTAAGATTCCGAGTCTGACGTAGATGATATTTAGGAGTAGTAATTTGCCATAATAGTATGTACAAGCCCATGGCATGCTTAGTGTGTATTTACAGGACTTGTATTAAATGTGACAATTACTATATGCATTTTGTTGACATTTAGGCATTCCTGTCCCCAAATTTGACATTTTAAAAAATTTCGGAATTTTCGGTAGGGTATGTCTATTCAAGAAGTGATAACGACCATTAAGCTACCAATGTGCAAGGGCTATCATATCAAAACATAAACTAGAGACATGTAGCAAGCTAAAAACACCTAAGAGAATTAGTCACCCCGGGTGGTACCGATATCCCAAAATTCGGGTCTTGGCTCATGGACTAATATAAGACCATAAGAACATAAGAAAATGGGAGTCTGCAGAAAGTCGATTGGCCCACACAAGGCAGATCCCTCTCACACTCAAGTGGTCTTGCCACTGGCCTGGTAATCCAAAGGTCCCGGGTTCAAATCCTGATGTATCAATGGGAAGATATTATTGGGATGGAATTTGTGCTGTACCTGGTATCAGTGCATTACCACAAGCCCACCGAAACGTCAATAAAATACCCTCATTGTTCCCTGATTAAATAGCACTGTATGAATATTCCCATAATCAAAATATGCTATAGGGGTGCAATGCCTGGTGAGTTATCTGCTCAACAGGTGGCGTTGTGTGTGTGTGTGTGTTAGAGTGAGAGTCCGAGTGTAGGGGGTGAGACAGTGAAGCACGGGAACGAGGTGGCTTCAGAGATGGGGTCGTTTCGGGCCATGAGTGAGCACCGTGCCTCATGTGAAGGCAAGATGGCAGGTGCTCGTTGTACTCTACGTGCTTCACATGTCTCACTCCCTAGACTGGAACAAGACCTCACGGGCTTCACTGTTCATTGTAAAGCGGTGAATGTTAAAGGCTCTCAATGCCCGAGAGGAAGTAAGTTGGAATATAGAAAAAAAAAAAAAAAAAAAAAAATTGTAAGGCCTAATTATAGGCCCAGCTCACTAATGCCATGAGGACCGACCTCACCAAAACGGTCAGAGATCAACACAAGATTACGGGGTCTACAGAGCGCCGATTGGCCCACACCCGGCAGATCCCCCCTCACACCCAACCCATCTCGTTCATATGCCTATCTATTTTTATCTCAAAGCTTCCTATCGTTCTCGATCCTACCATATCACCCGGCAGCCTATTTAAAATGTTTACAACTCTGTTACCAAACCAATATTTGCCTATATCTTTTCTGAAACGAAATTGATCTAACTTGAAACTATTTGTTCGAGTTCTTTCGCTATCACTGAGCTTCAGTACATCTTTCATGTCCCCTTTATTAATCTCACTAACCCACTTGAACACTTCTATCATATCCCCTTTAACTCTGCGTCTTTCTAACGAATGTAAGCCTAATTTCTTCAACCTATCTTCATATGATAGATTTCTAATATTATGAATCATTTTTGTCATTCTTCGTTGTACTCTCTCCAACGAATCTATGTCCATTCTGTAATAAGGACACCAAAATTGGACAGCATAATTCATATGAAAATTATGAGGTCTCACTAATGACAAGTAAAGTTTTAAGATAACATCGGCAGTTCTGTTACTTACATTCCTTGGGATGAATTCGAGAATCCTGTTTGCCTTGTTACGAACGCTTATACACTGTTTTCTAGGCTTCAAATCATTGCTAACAAACACACCCATATCTTTCTCGCAGTCTGAGTTGTCTAATTCCGTATTAGCTAGTTTATATTTTGCATTTGTATTAGTCTTCCCTATCTTTAATACCTTGCATTTGTCAATGTTAAAATTAATCTGCCAATTTACTGATCATTCGTGTAAGGTATCTTGATCCCTTTGGAGGCACTCTATGTCGCTATCTGAATCTATTCTTCTCCCTATTTTGGTATCGTCTGCGAATATACTTATCCTTCTAGTTATATATAAATCCAGGTCATTTATGTATATTACAAACAGCAGAGGGCCTAATACAGATCCTTGGGGGACACCACTTTTGACTGCACCCCATTCTGACTTAATACCATTTATGCTGACTCTCTGCTTCCTACCAATTAGCCATGACCTAATCCATCCCAACAACGACCCACCTATTCCATGCACCTCAACCTTTTTCATCAATCTCTCATGAGGGACTCTGTCGAAAGCTTTACTGAAATATAAATATATTATATCATATGACTTGTCATTATCTACCGCTTCATATGCCTTTTATTGCTAATCTTCAATACTTTATTCCAGTGATCATGATGAGTTTGACTTCACATTCCTTATATATTGTATAATATTGCTTATTTATTTATCATGGAATTCAGGAGTACTAGGGTAGTAGACTAGTAACAATGTATAAAGATAATTGAGAACAAAACTAAATTCAGAGGGAAATTACTCCAGTGACACCATAATGGTTGAGGTTGGGTGATGTCTTATATTGTTACTATGTAATCAATCTATTGATAGGGTCACTAATACAAATACTATCCATAAGACGCTGCACAAAGCAGATTGTGAGATATATGTAAAACTAAGTACTAAGTAGTAGACTTATAGTGGTAGGAATAAGTTTAATATAATTAGGTTACCAAAAGAATACTCCTAAACATATTTTTGTTTTTATAATTCACATCAAAAAATATAGTTCAGTAGTTTATAAATTAGTACAGTAGTACAGTAAAGTAATAGTGTGTAATATAGGTTACCGTAGGGGGAATCTAGATGTGAGGCTGGATGAGGAAATATTGGAACAAGTAGGCTAGATTGTTTTAAATATCTAGGAGGAACGATACGCAGGGGGGTGGAGGTATGGAAATGGAGGTAAAACAGATTAATTTTTATAAATGTCATGATTATTTTGCGTAGGTTTCTCTAGTATTCATAACACTCGATGCCAAGCCTTCAGAATCAATATTTTCAAGTACAGATTTGGTATCTGAAATATCGATACTTTGGTATCGATACGCTCACCCAGGATCCACACACTACAGGTCAACCGGCCAGCAAAAAGAAAACGGGAGTGGGGTACTCAGTGACGTCACGCTCGCCTTCCCCCAGGGCTCGCTCAACACTCCCACTCTCCCACTCCTTTGGCTCTGTTTGTAGCTCCTTTTCGTTAGTTGTTGAGCAAAATTATATTTTCTTTGACAAAATAAATGCAACTAGTAATATTGTGTGTAACTTTGTGACTTAAATAACTATGATAATACTATTTTGTAACAATTAAGAAGGGGAAATACCAATGTTTAGGAATATAATATAGCCTACTTGAGTACATAAAAATCAAAATTACTACATGCTGTTGAGTAATTCCATGATGGTAGCCTACATACAATAAACTAATATGATAAATCCAAACTGAATTACAATTAACCGTAGATATGGTTGTGTTGTCATTATTAGTATTTTGTCCCCTATGGTAGAATTCCTTGAAGAGCCAAGCACCACTTAGTGATGCACTGCATGTTTATCAATGTAATTCTACAGAATCCGAAAACCTTAAATACATGAAGAATAACCATCAGTAATAAGTTAAAACAAAATCAAGTTTAGGAATTGGAAAGACATACAAAATTAACATTATTGGACTGAAACAAACCTGATTACAAATCCAACATATCTGTAACACGCATACATATACAATAGGTCATAGCTAGGCTAGTAAAGATATTATGTTTGCCTAATGTAGAATACCGTTATTTGTTGTTCTCTCTCTCTTTTGTTGAAAGCTTGGGATAATGTTTAATTCAATACAAATATAAACATGTATTATTAAAGACAAACATTATTTAAGAACATAAGATCGTGGGAAACTGTATAAGGCCATGCGGTCCACACGAGGCAGCTCCCTTTCACACCCAGCCCATATCATCCATATGCGAATCCAACTTCAGCTTAAAGCTTTCAACTGTTCCTGGGCTAATCACTGCTCTGGGCATTCCCTTCCACATGTTAACAACTCTATTCCTAAACCAGTGCTTTCCTATGCTTTCCTAAATCTAAACTTATCTAACTTGAAACACTTGAGCGGGTTATGTCGCCGTTGTCTAGATTTAATACCTCATCTATATCGCCCTTATTTATAACTTATCCATTTAAATACCTCTATCATGTCTCCCCTACATCTCCGTCTTTCTAGTGAGTGCAAGCCTAAGGCTTTCAATTTCCTCACACGATAAGTTTCTAATATTATGTATCATCTTCGTCATTCTTCTTTGGACTGCCTCTAAAGGGTCGATATCCATTCTGTAATAAGGGCACCCAAATTGGACAGCATAGTTTAAATGGGTCTTACTAGTGCTAAGTACAGTTTTAAGAAAACTTCAGCAGTCCTATTGCTAACACTCCTAGATATGAATCCTAGAACTCTATTTGCCCTGTTCCTAACACTTATACATTGTTTTCTGGGTTTCAGATAATTACTACCGAGCACCCCCAGCTCCTTCTCACACTGAGTTATCCAATTCTACATTGTCTAGTTTGTATTTCGCTTCTAAATTACGACTTCCAATCCTTAATACCTTACATTTGTCTACATTGAAACTCATCTGCCAATTTATGGACCACTCGTGCAAATGAACGAGATCCTTTTGAAGACATTCCCTGTCCCTAGCTGACTATTATCCTACCCATTTTAGTATCATCATCAAATTTACTGATCTTACTCTTTATGCCTGAGTTAAGATCATTTATGTAGATAATGAACAGAAGTGGCCCCAAAACCGACCATTGGGGAACGCCACTTTTAACTAATCCCCAGTCCGATTTTACACCATTGATACTAACTCTCTGCTTCCCACCAATTAGCCATGACCTAATCCACTTGAGTAGCATCCTCCCAATAACATGTCCTTATATCTTACTTATCAGCCTTTCATGTGGAACTCTATCAAAGGCCTTACTGAAGTCTAAGTAAACTATATCATATGACTTGTCGTTATCTACCGCTTCATATACCTCGGAGAAAAAACCCTGAGTACATTTGTTTGGCAGGATCGTCCCTGAGTGAATCCATGTTGAGAGGGGTTAATTAACTTGATTTTTGTTTAAGTGATTTCTAATTTTCCTGGCAATAATTGATTAAGTGATTAAGTGATTTTCATCTTCTTCCTTCGCATTTGTACATGGATTGACCTTTTGTTCCTTGTATGAAATGACGTTCAGGTGTCTTTTCCTAAAGAAGATCGATATTTTGGCAAACAAATGGATAACATATAAAGGTAAAGTCGCTCAAGTGAGTTCTATTTCAGATGCAAGAACTTTTACACAGTTTTTCCCTTCATTCTGAAGCCATTCACCATGGACAACTTTGCATATTTCTCGTATATTGGTCAAATGAGACAAACAAAATCCTTTGTGGGTATTATACAGCTGACCTCTGTTAACCACTTCTGTCTACGATGTGCCCTCTGATCTTGCTTTCTAAGAAGTGATACTTTAAAAGGAAAATCTCCTTACCATATAGCCAGCAACAAAATCTAAAGACTGTTCTTCTACGAGAGTGGTGGTACATTATTTTGTTTATTTTCACATATATCTAAACAAAAATCATACTCAATACCTACTTCTAAATATCATATCATTGAACAACAGATCTGATAAGCACAATTTTTTAGGCGTAACTCACGGTCGTTAGTTAGTTTTGTTTTTGCTATGACCAGTTTTGCCCAAGAAATATTATTCATTTTCGGGATCCTGAGTGATGTTGCTTTTATTGCTCAGCAATACACTATCAGTTGTTTGAGTCTTTGTTTGAAACTGACAACATCTGGATGTCTTATACAACCAAACAATAATATATGAATAAATATATAAATACAAACAATATAATTATATAATAATGTGTATAGTGTCCTGATTTAACCTTCTTGTCATGATAAATTCAAGGTTATGAGTAACTTTGAGCATTTCAAAGAGTCGTATAAGGAAAAGGCAAGACAAAACTACTGTCACGGTATCGTGCCTGAGATATAGATAGCTAGACATATTAGAGAGTCGAGGGGGGTGCGGGGAGAGTATATAGAGAGAGAGAAGAGGGGGTGGGGACGTGCGGTCAGTAATTTGGTCAAGAAGGTTCTCGGACCTTCGAGAAGGTTCGAGAAGGTCCTAGATGTTCTTTCCTTTTCCCGCCAATTCTCCAAGCATACGCTTGTTCCAAACCGAGGGTATAAATAAAGCAGGAGAGGGGAACGCAGTCCTCAGTCCCCAGTTGGTGCCAGCGAGTGAAGTGCTTGTGAGTGTGGAGTGGCGACCAGGGTGACGCGGCACCCTCCTTCGACCATGTGTAAAGGTTAGTATACAGTGTTATTATATAAGTAATCTGATGTGCTAGACGCGGTCATTAATATGCGATAAGGGTAAATTCAAGGGAGGGTTAATTGTTTTGCCTGGTGTATAGGACTCCGTTAGGCTAGTGGTATCAGATTAGTGACGGGTAATTTTAGGAGTGAGTTTGACTGAGTGTGGCTCAGTTAAGGCTCTAGTTAATTAAATTAGAGGGGTTAATTAAGTTAGTTAAACATTTGGATAGAAGGAGCGAGTGGTGTGTGAACGTAATCTCCGATTCATTTTCATCAATTTGTGTCTCTTATTCAATAAACCGTTTTAATAGAATGTTTGTTTAATTTATCATTGTTAATTGTTAAATAACAGTTTTCTAATAACATAGTCCCATCGCGTTAACAATTGAACAGCCTTTTTATATCTATATAAATCTATATATATACACACCGTTAATCCTGTAAGCTGGCCGAACAACAAAATATACTGTATCGATCGGTATAAATATATTGGATAGACGTGTCTTTGATTTGTATCCCGGGTAATTAATTAAGGAATATTTTCCTACGAGATCCTTTATCTTAGTGGCCCAATTTATATACAAATCAGGGAGGCGACCTATTACAACTGGCGACCGTGATCAGGACCAGTTTCCGATGCGGATGTGTTAGATAAAAATAGATAGGCATAGGCTAGGATAGCATTGTTGTTGTGTTAGAAAGAAGGTGAGCCGTGGGGGAATTTTTCCCTCCCTCCTTCTTCTTCCACCCGCGTGGTCATTTCTGACCGTGGGCTTGGGAAAATTCTAAACATCTTTTCTCATCGCTGGTGTATAATAATAATATTTATAGATTATACAATTTAGGCTATCGAGAAATAATTGTGTTCCATCAATTTTGTTTCGCTTGTATAATAATTGATCTCTGCTTGTTTTTTTTTTTCGTTAAGAATTTCGTCCGTGTGATTTTTTTTTTCTTTCGCCATTCGTGCGTCGTACGCAAGTGCTGCGATCGTCCGATTAAATGGAGGGAAGGGGATTGTAATCTAATTAACTGTTGTCGGTTTTCATAGTTTTTTTTTTTGGTTCGAAATTCTTGCGCAGTTGCAGTTATAGGGGTCATTTTTTTTGTAGAGCGTAAACATATTTTTCTCCTTGTCTTATATCCGTTGTTCCTCTTTATCAATTCCTTCCTTTATTCCTCCCTCACATAACTCGTTCCAGGGGTAACGGAACCGTGCTATCTTAACTTTCTTTTGTCGTTCGTTGTTCATCTCAGATTAGGCTGATAGGATAGGGCTGGCTAGTTTTTTTTGTTCCTTTCGGTGCTATTTGATTAGGCAGATAGGATAGGACTTGCTTTTCCTAGTTCCTTTCACTCTTCGAGGGTACTATGGCGTCAATAAAAACCATCTACGAGGAAGCTGTAGAGCTAGGCCTCACTGAGGAGAACCGAGAAGGCTACATAGATAGTAGAAAGGCTGAGGAGGAAGAAAAGAGGGAGAGGGAGAGGGAGAAACGAGCACAGGATAGGGAGGAGGCTAAGGCAGCGAGGGAACACGAGGTGGCTATGGCTGAGAGGGCTAGGGAGGCTCACAGGGAAGAGGTGGCTATGGCTGAGAGGGCTAGGGAGGCTCACAGGGAAAAGACGGCTGAGGCAGAGAGAGAGCATCAGAGGAAGCTCGATCTTGTTAAAGCTAAACCAGGGGATACGGGGGTCAACGGTCATGTGGATGCTCCTAAGGGGTTGCCACGCATCAAGCAGCCCATGTATAAGGTGGGTGATGATATAGAACCTTTCATAAGGAGGTTCGAAAGAACCGCAACGGCATATGCTCTTGACGAGACAGCCAAGGAAATACAATTCCTTTCACTCTTTGAGGGCCCGGCGCTCACACTGTTGAATCGCTTAGGGTCCGACAAGTCCGGTTATGGTGATATGAAGGCTGCGTTGGTCGAGGCATACGGGCTCACGGCACAGGCTGCCCGGCGGCAATACGTATCTGCTAGGTTAGCTGAAAAAGAAACCGCTACCCAGTTCCTGGCTAGGCTTGAGGGTTATCTGGATGTCTGGGTAAACAAGGATAAGACTCCTGACAGTAGGGATGGGTTACGTGATCTCTTCCTGCGAACGCAGTTTGAGCTGTCGGCTCCGAATGACCTCGTGGCCCAGTTCAAACTGAGCAAGGTTACCTCGGCTAAGAGTATGGCGGCTGAGGCAGACGCATATTTTGAGGCCCACGGGTACCAGCGGCGGAGAATGTTGAACGAGGGCGGTAACAAAGGCAAAGGCAACCCTGACCCGGGCCCCAAACAGGCCCAAGCAGGGGCACACGGGAAATGGAAGGGTCAGGGACCTCACAAGCCGAAATATTACTCCAACTTAAAGGGTCAACAGGGTCAACGGTGGTCTGGAGATAACCGTCAACAAAGTTCGGCCGCTGCTTCTCAGACTGTACAGGCAGACAGCAAGAATGGGGTGCCGACTAAATCACAAGGCACGGCCCACGACTTGTGACTTATAGCAGGGGGTGCTGGGATGGGAAAACAAAACACAGGATTCCTAGTGCAGCCAGGTAGAGTAGGGGGGGTATCCGTAGAGGCGCTTAGAGACAATGGGTCGTCTGGGTGTATCGTGCGGGACACTCTGGTCAAGCACCACCAATTCACGGGGCGAGGAATCAACGTTCGCATGATCGATGGTTCCACCACCACAGTTCCTGAGGCGAGGGTGGAAATTGAATCTCCGTTTCTTTCTGGTAGCATCACAGCAGCCGTAATGCATGATCCAATTTATGACTTGATAGTGGGGAACGTCCGGGGTGCCAAGTACGGACCCACGAGCGAGATAGCCACCCAGACGGGGGCCGCAGCAGTCACTAGGGGCGTAGCCAAGGCACGGAAAGACCCGAAGCCGCTGGCGGTCACGACTTCCTCAGAGCTCGCGGAGAGTCAGGATGTTGTCCATGAGCAGCAGCAAGACGCATCCTTGGCAAGTGTTAGGGCAGAGCTTGGTGAGGCTGTCGTTGAAGGTGATAAGGGGCGTAAGTCGTGGATTGCAGAGAAGGGAGGTCGGATCTACCGTGTAGTGCAGTACCCTCACTCTGAGGAGCAGTGGCAGTTTGTGGTTCCCTTGAAGTATAGGACAGCCATCCTCAGGATGGGCCATGAGGGTAGCCTTGGAGGTCACATGGGTAGGCAGAAGACGCAGGATAGGGTTCAGGCGCAGTTTTATTGGCCTGGGATCGCGAGCGATGTCCGCAGATGGATTCGCTCCTGTGACGTGTGCCAGAAGACCTGCGACCGAGGTCGAGTCAAGCCCGCACCGTTGAGTCCGTTGCCTGTCATCACAACACCCTTTGAGCAGTTAGGGGTGGACATTGTGGGTCCAATTCACCCTAGAGCCAGTGATGGGTCCCGATTCATCCTCACGCTAGTCGATTTCGGAACGAGGTGGCCAGAGGCGGTCGCTCTGAAGAATATCGAGACTACAACTGTTGCCGAGGCAATGTTGGAGGTCTTCTGTCGAGTAGGGATCCCCAAGCAAATACTGTCTGACAGAGGGACGCAGTTCACCTCTGCAATGATGGGGGAAGTACTCAGGCTGTTGTCTGTGAAGGGTCTGAAGACGACACCATACCACCCACAATGCAACGGGCTGGTCGAGCGTTTCAACGGGACACTCAAGAAGATGCTGCGGCGGATGACAGCCGACCAACCAAAGGAGTGGCCTCGGTTCATTGCTCCGTTGCTCTTTGCATACCGGGAGGCTCCCCAGAGTTCGCTGAAGTTCTCTCCTTTCGAGCTTGTGTATGGTAGGACAGTCCGGGGTCCATTGCAGGTGTTGCGAGAGCTTTGGGACGGTGACGAGCCCAGCGAGGAAGTGAAGACCACTTACACCTATGTTCTCGATCTGGCTGAAAGGTTGAAGTCAACATGTGAACTAGCCAAAGTCGAGCTGACAAAGGCGAGAGAGGTGAAGAAGTCTTACTTCGATAAGAAGGCGAAGGTGCGCAGATTGGAGCCAGGTAGCAAGTGCTTGCTCCTTCTGCCCACTGCTCATAACAAACTGCTGGCCCAATGGAAGGGTCCATATACGGTCATAGACAGAATGTCGGATGTAAACTACATTGTTCAGGTCGGGAATCACCAGAAGAGATTCCACATCAACATGCTTAAGGAGTACCACACGAGAGAAGTGAGTGGAGCTGCGATGATGGAAGGCTCGTGGAGGCGGCAGGTTGCTACTCCCGAGATGGCGGAAGCCATAGATCTAGTGAGGGGCCACTATACTAGTGGGGAGGGTCATATCACAGCAGCAGCGGCAGTAATCTCCGAAGTTGATGGTGATGGTCCCGAGACAGTCCAGCTAGGGCAAGAGGAAGATCTCTCGCAGGTTCGTCGGGGCGCTGAGTTGTCAAGTCATGAGGGGCGGGAATTGGATTCGCTCCTTGGTAAGTACAGGGGCGTTTTCTCGGATAGGCCCGGAATCGCACGAGTCGAGAGTCACGCAATCGAGCTGACCAGTTCGGTTCCGGTACGAGTAAAGCCGTATCCCATTCCGCTCCGTCTGCACGACCAAGTCCAGAAGGAGATCAGGGAAATGGAGTTAGCAGGTATCATCGAGAAATCCTCTTCTCAATATTGTAGTCCGATGGTGGTTGTCAAGAAGAAGGAGGGCGGTGTACGCATCTGTGGGGATTACCGTCGGCTGAATGCTTTGACAAGGGTTGATGCGGAGCCTATGTGCGACCTCCGTGCCATCTTTGCCAGGCTTGCAGGTTCAACGATCTTTTCCAAACTAGATCTCACCAAGGGGTTCTTCCAGATACCTCTGGATCCAGCTAGCCGCAAGATCACCGCTTTTGGTACGCCAGACGGGCTGTACCAGTACACTGTGTTGCCTTTCGGTCTTATGAATTCGCCGGCGGTGTTTAACCGTATGATGCGTCAGGTCCTGCGAGACATACCTGGTGTGGAGGTCTTCGTTGATGATGTTCTTGTTCACTCACAGTCTTTCAGAGAGCATATGTCAATTCTGGAGAAGGTCTTGTCTAGGTTGCAGGAGTACAACTTGAAGGTGAAACCTAGCAAGTGTGAAGTGGGCCAGAAACGGGTGCACTACCTAGGACATGTGGTTGGGGATGGTCAATGCGGCTGTCAGGGTGATAAGATCTCTAAGATTCGCGATGCTCCTAGGCCCACTACAAAGAAGCAGGTTCGGTCATTCTTGGGACTTGCCGGCTACTACAGGGAGTTCATTCCACATTTTGCTGCGTTGGCTACTCCGTTGTACGACTTACTAAAGAAGCATGCTCAAAATAGAATTCCGTGGGGTACGGAACAGCAAGAGGCTTTCAACGCACTAAAGACTCAACTCTGCAAGGAACCTATCCTGAAGTTGGCAGACTTCAAGAAACCATTCATTCTAAGGACTGATGCTTCACAGGATGCAGTGGGGGCGGTCCTGATGCAGGAGGAAGATGGAGAGTTATTCCCCGTTGCATACCACAGTAGGCGACTCAAGGGAGCTGAGCTGAATTACAGCACGGTGGAGCTGGAATTGTTGGCGGTGGTCGAAGGGGTCAAGAAATACTACTTCTATTTGTTCGGAGGGGAGTTCACGCTCGAGACTGATCATATGCCTCTGACAAGCCTCAAGACCTCGAGGAATGCCAATTCCAGACTCATGAGGTGGACGCTTTTCCTGCAGCAGTTCAGCTTCGTTGTAAGGTACATTAAGGGTAGTAACAATGTCGGTGCTGATTGGTTGTCACGGTTGACTAATGATGCAGAGGATCGGGAGTAAGTAGCTTGTAGGTGCATATGAGAGGGTTGGAATTTTTTTAGAACAATGATCTGCCGCCCACTTATATTACAGGAATGAGTTGTCCAGGCGAGCTGGCGAGACGCGACGCTGAGCAGACCAAGAATCAGACCAAGCAGCTACAACCAAGGATCCCCACATCAAATCCCGGATAACCGGGAAAATCACCGTATTCAGATAAGACATTACTACTCCCATTTACCCACGAATATCCCAAGTACACCATGTATTCAGACATCTCCTCACATAACAGTAGCTCAGCTAGTTTGTCATTGTAAATGAGTGGGTTTGCCACTAGAGTTAAACCTCACTAGGTGCATTGCCACCAGGACCTTGTCGCTGGCCAAAAATGCGAACTCAGGAGTTTTCCCCTTTCAGTGTAAGTTTAACGTAAATGTAGAGGGGTTTTTCTACTCAAGGGGGACCATTGCATGCGCCAGTGATTGTTAGACTCACACTACAGTATGGAAGACACTGTGAATGACGCTAGGTGATTTTAACGGAGTAAAATCAATTTTAGTGGGGAGGGATGTCACGGTATCGTGCCTGAGATATAGATAGCTAGACATATTAGAGAGTCGAGGGGGGTGCGGGGAGAGTATATAGAGAGAGAGAAGAGGGGGTGGGGACGTGCGGTCAGTAATTTGGTCAAGAAGGTTCTCGGACCTTCGAGAAGGTTCGAGAAGGTTCTAGATGTTCTTTCCTTTTCCCGCCAATTCTCCAAGCATACGCTTGTTCCAAACCGAGGGTATAAATAAAGCAGGAGAGGGGAACGCAGTCCTCAGTCCCCAGTTGGTGCCAGCGAGTGAAGTGCTTGTGAGTGTGGAGTGGCGACCAGGGTGACGCGGCACCCTCCTTCGACCATGTGTAAAGGTTAGTATACAGTGTTATTATATAAGTAATCTGATGTGCTAGACGCGGTCATTAATATGCGATAAGGGTAAATTCAAGGGAGGGTTAATTGTTTTGCCTGGTGTATAGGACTCCGTTAGGCTAGTGGTATCAGATTAGTGACGGGTAATTTTAGGAGTGAGTTTGACTGAGTGTGGCTCAGTTAAGGCTCTAGTTAATTAAATTAGAGGGGTTAATTAAGTTAGTTAAACATTTGGATAGAAGGAGCGAGTGGTGTGTGAACGTAATCTCCGATTCATTTTCATCAATTTGTGTCTCTTATTCAATAAACCGTTTTAATAGAATGTTTGTTTAATTTATCATTGTTAATTGTTAAATAACAGTTTTCTAATAACATAGTCCCATCGCGTTAACAATTGAACAGCCTTTTTATATCTATATAAATCTATATATATACACACCGTTAATCCTGTAAGCTGGCCGAACAACAAAATATACTGTATCGATCGGTATAAATATATTGGATAGACGTGTCTTTGATTTGTATCCCGGGTAGTTAATTAAGGAATATTTTCCTACGAGATCCTTTATCTTAGTGGCCCAATTTATATACAAATCAGGGAGGCGACCTATTACAACTACTCTTTGGTGAAATCTCTAGTGGGCTGAAATTGAACTCTATTGCGGTCATAATGTGGATCATTGTGCGCGAATTGCTTAGCTGTTCTTCCAAATGCAGACCAGACACACAGTGCTTTCCTATCGCTTGATATAGAAGAATTCACCACATGAAACCATGCATCTGTTGTTAATATGAAGCTTGCAGTTTCTTTCCAGTTTGTGCTGATTAAATTACGTCTTTCTCCTAAATATATTATTGCATACTTTACTCGCTATAATTTATTGTCCTTAAACATTTAGGTGAGTTTCACTAAGTTTGTAAGCTAAGCCATATTCAGATTTAGTTATCATGGAGATTTCACGAATGAAATCATCTGATATAATATCTATTCTTCATCACAAATCCTGAACCTAGAAGATTATTTCTACTTAGTTTGAGGAGATGAGGGACATCAGCAAACACACACATTCTTGTTATATATTTGCATAGTTATCTCCTTAATAAATTCCTACACAATCTAGTATTGTATAATTTTATTGTATAATAATATTGTGTAATAGTATTATTGTTATTATTATTAGTATTATTAGTATTATTGTCATGATGATAATTACTATGGTTATTTTTGATAATATTATTACTGCATCGGCGATGATAATGACAGCAAATTTGTAGCAGTGTGAATATTGGTACCGTACTATCACTGCACTGCTGTTGTTTTCAATGTCATTGATAGTATATTTCATTACTGTATTTAGTAGAATACCACTACACATGTAATAACCTGCCACATGTAGTGTTATGTCTATTGCTGTAAACATGACAATTATTGTTCCTTATCTGTAAAACTGTAGAGTTGATGCACCAGTTGTTACAACTACTAATAATGTGACCATCACCACTACTACTGTCACTACCATAATAATTACTACTGTCACCATTATCACTACTACTATCACCATCATATCTACTGTTATCACCATGATCACCACTATCATTGCCTCTTGAACACAAAGAATGGACTCAACATGGGTAGTACAGAGCAGGTACTGGGTATAATGAACTTAGGCTATATCAGTGAATCAAGTGGTCAGGTCAGGGCAGACCCAAGGCGCCAGTGACGTCACGCAAACTCTGCCCCCCGCGCGGCCAGGCCAAGTACCCTTCCACTCACGGCAACTGTCACTTCACAACGCCGCGTCACCCATATCATCACGCGGGGTTCTTGTTGGAGGCACTTGGAGCTTGTCGTCTATAAATAGTACCCGCATGGGGGACTGAGAGTACCACTGAAAGGCTTCTAGCGATTGCGGAAGTAGTGAAACGTTTCTAACCCGCGGATATTTGCCGAATTTATCCCTTAACACTTAAAGAGCGGGGCCCGACTTAAGTCCGTATCTAAAAAGCAGCAAGTTAGGAGCATTATTAAGGCTTTTAAAGGGTTAAAATCAAGTGCAAATGGCCGGGAGCACAGCAGGCCACACGGCCGACACCCAGGGCTTACCGCCGCCCACTGACTCACGCTCCCTCTGTTCTCGAGAGGCCGGCAGTGTAGCCAGTAGTGAGCGTAGCTGGAAAAAATATGCCGCTATACGCTAAACTCCCATGTTGGTGGTACCACTGCATCAAAATGACGAGTGCTACGTAGCTCGTTCTGGTCTCAATTTGAAGCTTGTAGCGCCTAGTTTTTTGCTGAATAAACTTCTTTTCATGCAGATACTTGATTGATCATTCAGAAGGGCCTGAATATGCCCAAAATAGCCCAAAACGCCCCGCTAGACGAGGGTTAAATAACCCGCTTACTAATATAGGACTTCCGCTCTAGCGGAATTAATGGTTTACGGAGGTGATTTCGGAAGTGCCCACCTCTTATATATATATATATATACATATATATTGAGAATATATCACAAATACACGTGAGCCACTAAATGTTTCTAGTCTCTCAGTGGGGATCGAACCATCGACCATCAGGATGATAGCCGACGCTTTAATCAATTACACCACGGCAGTCTAAAAGACACTCAGCCTTCTATCCTATTTATGTTAGGGAGAAGGGAACCCACTAGGCGAATATATTTCAATTCAAACCTAGTTGTAGGATCCATATTTCCAGAATACCATACACGGATTTTTGAGTGTCCCGACGCAACTCGGGTTGAAATTGATTTCATTTAATTCTAACCCACAAAGCATGAGAGTTACAAATATTGAGAATATATCACAAATACACGTGAGCCACTAAATGTTTCTAGTCTCTCAGTGGGGATCGAACCATCGACCATCAGGATGATAGCCGACGCTTTAATCAATTACACCACAGCAGTCTAAAAGACACTCGGCCTTCTATCCTATTTATGTTAGGGAGAAGGGAACCCACTAGGCGAATATATTTCAATTCAAACCTAGTTGTAGGATCCATATTTCCAGAATAGCATACACGGATTTTTGAGTGTCCCGACGCAACTCGGGTTGAAATTGATTTAATTTAATTCTAACCCACAAAGCATGAGAGTTACAAATATTGAGAATATATAACAAATACACGTGAGCCACTAAATGTTTCTAGTCTCTCAGTGGGGATCGAACCATCGACCATCAGGATGATAGCCGACGCTTTAATCAATTACACCACGGCAGTCTAAAAGACACTCAGCCTTCTATCCTATTTATGTTAGGGAGAAGGGAACCCACTAGGCGAATATATTTCAATTCAAACCTAGTTGTAGGATCCATATTTCCAGAATAGCATACACGGATTTTTGAGTGTCCCGACGCAACTCGGGTTGAAATTGATTTAATTTAATTCTAACCCACAAAGCATGAGAGTTACAAATATTGAGAATATATCACAAATTCACGTGAGCCACTAAATGTTTCTAGTCTCTCAGTGGGGATCGAACCATCGACCATCAGGATGATAGCCGACGCTTTAATCAATTACACCACGGCAGTGGAACCCACTCAAAAATCCGTGTATGGTATTCTGGAAATATGGATCCTACAACTAGGTTTGAATTGAAATATATTCGCCTAGTGGGTTCCCTTCTCCCTAACATAAATAGGATAGAAGGCCGAGTGTCTTTTAGACTGCTGTGGTGTAATTGATTAAAGCGTCGGCTATCATCCTGATGGTCGATGGTTCGATCCCTACTGAGAGACTAAATACATATATATATATATATATATATATATATATATTATATATATAGGAATATGAAGACCAAAGTGAACAGGAACATATTTGTTTATTGGCAACGTTTCAACACTAATCTTGTGTCATTATCAAGCCTAAAAAAGAGAAAGAATAAAACCTATCGTGAATAACATAAAATCATCACATGTTAAAATTGAAAATGTATTCAAAAAATAAAATTAACGAAAATATAGCTAAGGTTCATTACATTAAGACATTAAAATTAGAGATAGTTGATAAGTGAAAAAGGAATAAAAGAGTGAGAATACTGTAAACAATAATAATTAATGTTAGGCAAAATAAAGATAGATGAGGGTGGCGAATTTAAAAGTCAAGGAGTGAAAGGGGCGGGGTCGACTAAAATAAGGAAACAGGAGTACAAATGGGCACATATATCTATTTAAACTTATGCCTACACGTACCAGCACAGGACATTAAAAGCAGAGGAGGGACGTGGAGGTCTCGTGGGTGCCTAGAGACGGGCGGAGGTGGTGGGTATATATATACATATATAAATACAGTATATATATATATATATATATATATATATATAGAGAGAGAGAGAGAGAGAGAGTAAAATCAGTGTTGTGATGAACATCTTTAATTGGAACGCGTTTCGGCTTAAACACAAGCCATCATCAGCCTAAAAGCAAAGAAAAGCCTACATGAAGACACAACGCTGGTTTTACTCTTCATATTGCGCCTCCGCTTCCCTCGTGATGAGAGTATAGTTTCTATTATAAATATATATATATATATATATACCTGTATATATATATATATATATATATATATATATATATATATATATATATATATATATATATATATATATATACTGTATATATATATATATATATATATATATATATATATATATATATATATATATATATATATATATATATATATATATATATATATATATATACTGTATATATATGCATTGATATATTTATATCAGAGAGAGAGAGAGAGAGAGAGGGAGTGAGAGAAAAAATAGAAACATACTATATAACATGAATTGTAGGTCGTATGAATGTATAATGCCAATTAACCTACCTGACTTATCTCTGATGACACAGTTATAATTTATGTAGATGTGTTGGTGATTAATGCCAGTATCAATACAGGGGTTCTAATGATTTGGCTGTTGGAGGTAATGGTGATGGCGAAGGTTATGTTGTTTGTAGATGTGGTGGTCATAGTGATTTATAATGATATTATACTAATTAGATAAGCTCAGACTAATCAAAACGTATAGATCACAATATATTAAGGGGAGGTTTTTAGTTTGTTCCCTAGACCTCCATCAAGCTTAAAATGTCACCTCCTAGACCCCTTTTTCAAGATCAATTTGTAATTTTTTTGGTAGAAATATGTTCCGGCCGAAGGCCGGTTTCCTCTTAAATTACAGGCTAGCTATCGCTCGCCAGGAATCAATTGACACCTAAATGGCACGAAAGGTCATAACATTGACAGAAAAGGGGCGAAAATTCTTCTTTCTTGTGATAACTATAGTCTACTCGCTGTAAGTAGGCGACAAATCATGAACTCTAACCTCTGTAACTCAAAAAGGGCTAAAGCAAATTGGCTGTAAATTTCGACATCTATTCCTTGACTGACTCTTCCCAAATGGTAGAAATATTAGCTCGATTACTCTAGTCGTTTTTGAGTTACAGAGGTTAGAAGTCATTATTTCTTGCCTAATTACAGCGAATAGACTATAGTGAGAGTCCGTGGCAGTGGGCCGAATTGGGGAGCAACTAGGTTGAATTTAGTAAGGTACAATGAGATAAACTATAAGGGGACTAAAATAAGCTAGATAGGGCACCACTTTGTAAATGTCACAAATATATAATAAACACAAAAAAAATAACTAAAAGAATAAAATAAATTAGAAGGAAACCTGCTTCCATTACTGAAATGCTTGTGGGCATGCAGTAATGCAAGTAATGGTTAAAGAAGTTGAAATGAGAGAGAGAGAGAGAGAGACGCTAACAAATATGTGCGAGTAAATTAGTGAAGTTGAGATGGAGGACTCGAAGTAAAATATATAGCCATGAACTCTGTAATTCCTACCCTGGCCAAGCCAGCTTACAAGAACTTGACTGAGAGATATTGAGCACGTGTGTGTGGGTGTGTGGGTGAGAGAGAGAGAGAGAGAGAGAGAGAGAGAGAGAGTGTGTGTGTGAGGGGGGAGTGAGTGAGAGGTGGGAGAGAGAGTTACGTGAGTAAGATAAATATATATATATAGAGAGAGAGAGAGAGTGTGTGTGAGAGGGGGGAGTGATTGAGAGAGAGTTAGTGTTAGTGAGATAAATAGAGAGAGTGCTAGACTTGACTCACACAGACAATATCGTAAACATGCTGCCTGTCGTACACTATTACCATTATCGGGCTTAATCCAATCGCTGCGGGTGACGTTCTGGAATGTTTTGGCAAGTTACAGCAATTTTCAGGCTTTAAAAGCCTGTAAAAAACGTAAAAATTGAGTATCAGTGGGCGGGAGCGTGAGGGGCCCACCTCCGTCCCTCAGAGCACCGAGCGGCTCACTGAGGTTGACTGTGTCTCGCGCGGGTCTCTCTCTATGAGAGATAAAGATAATTTTTGTGACTTGATTATGGGTGAAACTGATAGCCTAAATAAGATAATGGATACTGATGATGTAGATAAACAGGTAGAAATATTTACAACTGTATTTATAGAATGTCTCGATAAATGTGCTCCAATAACGACAAAGGAGATAAAAAGGCCCTATGCCCCGAGGATAAACAACACCATTAAACCGCAATAAGCGAAAGGAATAAACTACAAGCTGCATTAAAACACGATAGACAAAACAGAGATCTAGAGTCAAAGTATAAAACTGAGAAAAAACGAGTCAAGTCTCTCATAGCAGGAACAAAAAGTAAATTTTACCATGACCAATTTAATAATTGTAAAGGTGATACAGCATCAACTTGGAAATTAATAAAACAAATAGTTCCCAGTAATAAGAAATCTTCAAGCATCCAATCCTTTGATAACACGATAGAAAAAGTAGACAAATTTAACGATTTCTTTGCAAATGTAGGCAAATCATCGTATGAGAAATCACAAAATAACATTACACTAGACACAGATGAGAATACCGACCAACGATATGAGACTTCTACAACTGCTAACAATCTTTTTAGACTAAAACCAATTGACACAAATACTATAATTCTAACATTTAAGCAGCTTAAAGACACGAAAGCTTGTGGTTCTGATGGGATTTCTCTTCAGATGTTAAAAGATGCATTGTATGTTACAATATCTTACTTAACCTGTATAATAAACACCTCGATAGTAACTGGTAAGTTCCCGAAAATGTGGAAGCATGCTATAATTAAACCAATATATAAAAATGGAGACAAAGATTGTGTTGGTAATTATCGACCCCTTTCACTTCTCCCAATATTATCAAAAGTTTTAGAGAAAGTCGCCACAAATCAGTATATGTCGCACTTGGAAAACAACAATCTTCTTTCTATAAGTCAACATGGTTTTCGGCCAAATTTATCAACGGAAACAGCCCTCACTTTATTAACTAATAAAATATATACTAATATGGATAACAAAAAAGTGTCTTTACTATCACTGCTTGATTTGTCTAAAGCTTTCGACAGTGTCAGTCATCAAATATTGTTAGAAAAATGCAAAAAATTAAATATTGACTCATTCTGGCTTATGAATTACTTGACCGATAGGACACAGGCTGTGCAGTTGGGTGATACAGTCTCATCTACTTTACATGTAACATATGGAGTGCCTCAAGGCTCTATTCTAGGACCCATTCTATTTATTATATTTGTCAATGATTTACTAAACTATGTTAAAGATTGTTTGCTCATTCAGTATGCTGATGATACACAGATACTTCACTCAGGCACTCTGGATGAACTAACTAATGTAATTAGCAAAACAGAAAATACACTCAAAATAGTGAAACAATATTTCCAGAGAAAAGGTCTTATGTTGAATGCAAATAAAACTCAATGCATTTTCCTTGGCACTAGACAGCTTTTATCTCAAATACCCTCAAATGTATGTATACAACTCGATGATCATAAAATTATACCTTGTACACATGTAACAAATTTAGGTCTACATATAGATTGTAACATGCTTTTCAACAAACACACAAGTGAACTGAACAAGAAAGTCATGGGAACGTTGATGTATGTGAATCGTATAAAAGGTAATTTTGACAAAGCTACTAGGGTCATTGTGATTCAATCGCTAATTTTAAGTTTGATAAATTATTGCATAATGATATGGGGTTCAACTAATTGCACTATATTAAATACTGTACAAAAAATGCAGAATTTTGCTGCAAAGGTAGCAGTGGGTGGAGCAAAAAAATACGACCATGTAACTCCGATAATAAAGGAATTAGAGTGGCTAAAAATAAAGCAAAAATATATATATGATACAGCTATTGCGGTGTATAAAGAAAGGCATAAGCTAATTCCAAACTGGCTAATACACTTTCCTATTGTTAATGAAATCATAAATAGTAACACAAGACAGCAAAACCATCTATATGTACAGAGAAGAAACACCTTTTATGGTGAACGATCGCTTTTGGTAGCAGGTCCTAAAATATGGAATAGGTTGCCGAGATCAGTAAAGGACACAAATAACCTAAACACGTTTAAGCATATATTAAAAGATA
Source organism: Paralithodes platypus (assembly GCA_032716605.1). Classification (NCBI taxonomy): domain Eukaryota; kingdom Metazoa; phylum Arthropoda; class Malacostraca; order Decapoda; family Lithodidae; genus Paralithodes; species Paralithodes platypus. Next base: position 16,318,287 of record CM064573.1, on the reverse strand, counting down.
TTCTGAAACATGAAATGGATCTATAAAAAAAAAATGTAATAATACTGTAACTGTAATTTTTGTTTTATAGATATTGAAGACTGTCCACAGTAACATACTAGAGATGTTTCTTATTGTAAATATGTATATATATAATGTATGTATTTTAATATTTTTTTTAATGTTTTATGTGAAGAACCATTGTAAAATGGAAAAATAAATATTCTGATTCTGATTCTGATTCTGATTCTCTGTGTCTCCCAGCAGTGTAGCCAAGCGAGCGAGTGTTACATAATAGCGGGGAAACCCGCGTTTCACTGGCACCACTGCGGGTGAACCAGACCATGTACGGGGCCCATTCTGGTGTCATTTTGAAGCTATTCTCGCCTAGTTTTCGGGAGAATACACTTCATTTAATGCAGATGCTTGATTTATCATTCAGGAGTGCCTGAATATGCCCTAAATAGCCCAAAAATGGCCGCAGCCAAAGGGTTAAGGGAGCTCAGACGGTATTGTGCAGCATAATTTACTGGTTTGGCTCAATGGTTTAAGGAAGGGGTTTAGTTTGCTCTCTAAACCTCTTTCAAGCTTAAAAAAACACCCACAAGACCCCCATTTGATATAAATTTGAAAATGTTTCGGTAGAAAAATTTCCCGGCCGAAGGCCGATTCCTCTTCAATACAGGCTCGCTATCGCTCGCCAGAAAAAAGGTCGACACCTAAATGGCACGAAAGGTCTTATTATTGGCAAAGAAATGTGGCAAAAAGTCTGAAAATCGCCAAACTAATGGGGCAAATGTTTTGAAATCTCATATAACTAATAGGACTAAACATGAGGAACGAGGAGGACTCCAAACACCAACTGCCTTCCCTTAAGAGGAACTACTGTATTTGTTTTTGTTTTCTGGACCCTCATGTTTATCCCCAATATTTTTTAGGTTTTAAGGGGAGACGGTCGATTTTCTGATCCCCTTTCCCTTTCTCCCTCGTGTTTAGTCCCATTAGTTTTGAGATTTGTAGACGTTCGGCTCATTTGTCTTCTGGGTAGGGGCGGCACGGCCGGCAGGGGCGGGTGGGGCAGAGTGGCGCAAGGCAGGCAGTTTTTTTTTCCCAGTCGCCTTGCCCTTCACTTTCTTCCCACTTGCAGCGGCAGGGGCGGCTGGGACGGCTGGTGGTGGCACGGTGGCGGTAGAGGCAGGCGGTGTTTTCTATGTAGTTTTGTGCTTGGAAACCAAGCCCTTCCCTTTCCTCCGAGTCACCCCCGCACCTCTTGTGTTCCCAGGGCGGCCTCCTGAAGAAATAGAAGACCCAGCTTTAGAGGCGGCATGGGTGGTAGTGGTGGTAGTAGTGGTAGTAGTAGCCTGGGTGGTGCTGGTAGTGTCTGTAAACGACAAGGACCTCTGTACACGTCCAGTGCCCCTTGCACGTGCCTTCCGTGCCATTTTATGTGCAGGGACATCTTCGTCTGAGCTGCTCTCATAATTGTAAAGGAATGAGGGCTTTCTGGCAGCCCCTCTCTGCCTTCCTCGGCCGCTGTTACAGCCCGAATGAGAGCTGGGCGTGTGGGAGAGGCTCAATGACAAATGTTTGGTAACTGACTGTGCGCACGCGACTGGAGCTTGTGTGGGGGTGGTATCAAGAGTTGCCATGTAGTACTACTCGCGCACCAATTTGTAGCTGCCTAGGTTGAAGCCTGCGGTTTTGGTGTGCGTTTAAAAACCAGGATCTTAAGAGTTCCGTCGCCTTCGCCCAGTAAAACTTCTGAAGAGTCCTGTTGCCGTTCCCGGGTTAAGAAAAACCGGACTTCGGCTGCATTGGTCTTCGGATCTGAATTCTACATTGTTGAAAGTATAATATCACCACATGTTAAACATTTAAGGGGAATGGTCGTTTTTTTTCTGGCCTCCCTTCTCCCTCATGTTTAACCCCATTAGTTTCCAGATTTTAAGACATTTGTTCTATTAGTTTGGCGATTTTAAGACCTTTCATCCCATTTCTTTGTCAATATTAGGACCTTCTGTGCCATTTAGGGGTTGATTTTGTCCTGGCAAGTGATAGGGAGCCTGTATTTATAGGAGGATCCGGCTTTCTGCTGGGACATTTTTCTACCAAAAATGTACAAATATATCCCGAAGGGGGTTTATAGAGGGGGTGTTTCTTTAATCCTTAATTTGTGCTGACCGTCATATGACGGGAGAGAGAAAATTGGCCTATCTTGTGGCACTCGTCATATGATGGACGCCATAATGAGGCTATTATGAGCGCTGAAAGAGAGGCGAGGCGTTGGAGGGAGCATAGGCGGGCTCCAACCGTTCGCCACGGCTGCGCGGCGTACAATGAGGCCCGAGGTACGGCTCTCTCACTCATATACTGTCTCTCACACACCAAAAACAGTCAAATTGCCACAATGTTTGCAATTTTTGCCCTTCGGTTGCGCGATCGTTGCCAGATAACCAGATATTGCACAGGGATGATTCAGGTGTCATTGGACTCTCTATCATTGCACTTTCACAGATATGTAATTGTATTATGCTCTGGCTCTTGCTAATGCAAGAAAAGGAGCATGGAATGAAGGTTATTTTCGGCAAATATACCTGCCTGGCATTATGGTGATAATTATACACACGACACCCTGCTTCACGACAGTTAAGCTTAATGGACGTCTAGGGAGGAAACTAAAATAACACACATATATAATATATATATATATATATATATATATATATATATATATATATATATATATATATATATATATATATATATATATATATATATATATATATATATATATATATATATACCGGTATATATAATGAAATATATACGCCAATATTTTAGTTTAAAGGTTATCCACTCTTCTATTACTCTAGTATCGATGTGACACCTGGAGCCTCTCAGGGAAAGTTTTAACAGCTCAGGAAAGTAATGGTTGAACTCTTGACACCAGGGAGAGAAATGAAGATTTACTGCCTGACTTACAGGTAATTATTGGGGTTGCACCTGCTTTTTTCATGTATATACTCAGGCACATACCACCTATTTAAAAATTAATATTATTATTTTTATTATTATTATTATTATTATTATTATTATAATTATTGTTATTATCTCTTATCATTATTATTAACCTTTAAACGGCGAAGCTATGTTATTGAGGCTCATTCCTGACGAAATCGTCATTATCCGATAAATATCGTTATTACATATTCATATGCACCTATTTTACGTTTAATATGAAAATATTAACATGTAACAGCAATAAAACAAGTGGGAATAGTATTTGGGGGGTGATAAATACGAAGTATTGGAAGTATTGCCTACCGGTTCATTCATAAGAGGAGAGTCGGGGGGTGCACACCCTCCCCCTCTCACTTATATTATTGATCGACACTGACGTCTTGCAAGTGAAGTCTATCTCTTGCTACAACCTTGAAACCGGTAGGGGGATATTGGCGCGGAAAATAAACCGGTAAACAAGGGAATAAGAGGAAAAATAGGTGATCATTGAAGAAGGGGGGGAGGGTTTGGACACATGTGGAGGAGGGATAGGTTGTATGGAGGGGAATTATCTCACTTAATCACATATTCCCATGTTTTGAGTGCCAATGGGGTCTTTTAAAAGGCTTTTTTAAGGCCTTGGATCTTAACACTTAACCGACGGTGACCGTCATATGACGGAAGAGAGGATATTGGCCACCCTTGCGGTGCCCTTCATATGAAGGGCACCATTTTGAGCACGTTAGGAGCTCTGAGAGTGAGTCTGCGCGTTGGGAGGACGATAGGCGGACTCTGATCGCTCGGCACCACCACTGGGCCTTGTCTGGGACCACCGTCGTTTCCCTACCATCACCCGTCTTTGTGAGACAAGAAAAAAACTACTGAAATTACCCTATTTTAGGGTATTTTCACCTCCGGTTACGCGATCGCTACAGGATAACCCGTTGTCATACAAGGATGAATCAGGTCTCATTGGAAAACTCTATTATCACCCTTTCACAGTTATATAATTGTATTGCGCTCTGACTCTTGCTTATGCATGAAAAAGAGCATGGAATGAAGCTCGTTTTTGGTAAATATACCCGCCTGGCAGCTAGGTCATGTCAACAAACATGCCCATCCTTAAGGGGTTAAAAATTCCGTCGCCTTCACCCAGTAAAACTCTTAAGAGTCTCGGCGCCAATCCCGGGTTATTATTATCATTATTTGTTTTATTATTACTGTGGTAACAAATGCCTGGACCAATCAGCAGTAAGGATTTGAGGCAAGCAGATTGTTTTTTTTTGTTTTACTTTTTGCTGGGGACAGTGTTACAGGGTGAAAGGATATATAATTAAATGCCAATCAACAATCTGCAATTGCTGCGGGAGGAACAGAGAGAGATATGCCGACTCAAGCTGATATACGGATCGCTTAAGTGTGTAAACGATTGGCCAGCTGTAAATCCTTAATCCTACCCAGCTTCCAACTTCACATATCCCGGTGAAAATAGTTGTATTGCCTACCCATAAGACTCCTACAATCGTAAACACCTAGAAAACGGGGATAGACACTTGCTGGGATATTATTTTGGTGGAAGGAAAGCCGAGATAAGTGTAAATGAAGATGAATGGGACTGTGCAGAAGTGCGAGTACCTGGCCGGCCGGTTCAAGCAATCGGCGTGCTCCCTGATGGGACACCTCTAACTCCACAACATATGATTGGGAACCTTTTGCTAGGGATTATCTCTTTATCTTGTAAATCTCCACTCAAGATCCTAACTAACACAGTCTGAAATCAATTGAGAGTTGTGGTGTTGATGGGGAGGGGAGTATTCTGAAATTGTGCATTATATCTACCGTACATGCACCACATGTGAAGAATGACCACTCACAAATTTGGTGGAAAGAAGATGTATTCAAAGAAACAGACCAGTGTCTGGTCGAGGAGGAAAGGGGGAAGTATGTACGAGGCGACCAACAATCAAAATAATAAATTTAGCCTAAATGTGACCAAAAATGGAAATTTTCGAGCCAAAGTGGTTCCAAATGATGAAACACATGGTTATGGACCGTTGTAGCTCATTGTGCGCCAAATTCGCTGAGATAGCTCAAAAACACTCATTTCAGCTGTTTACGGGGAAATCGTTAAAAATCGGCAAACAAATACATCAAGAAAGCAACTGAATCGCACTTACATCTCGCACAGTGTGTGTGTGTGAGGGTGGGGGGTATAGTAGAGAGAGGAAGGGGATTCTAGTAAGATATGGTAGAGAAAGGGGGAGGTGGTAGAGGGAGGGGCAGTAGAGGAGGGGGTGACATGGGGAGATGCCATGTAGTCCTATATGTCCCCCAATTTTGAGATAATTCCAAATATTGGTTTTGAATAGTATGCCTTCCGTGAGGTTTCCCGCAGCCCGTCAACAAAGCCTTACATGATGCTTGCCACAGTTTACGAGTTAACATTGTTTGGGTCGTGAGAAGTTATGACGTCGATATAACCACAACAGATACCAAAGTCTGCAGTCCTTATTTTGTTATTTGTAACATATTGCATATGTAAATATTTGTTTTGAAATACAACTTTACAGGCTACCAACCCTTCAGGATTATAAAGGGAGCCCACCTTGCTTTTTCTCTCTTTCTCTCCCTCTCTCTTTGGCTTGTATCCATTCGGCCCCATTCAGCCTACTGTTTTAAGACGTTTACCCCCATATAGGTGTCAATATTTTCCTGGTGAGCGGTAGCGAGCTAGCATATATATATTTTTGTTTTGACATCAAGCTAAATTTGTACATTTTTCGATAGAAAAATTTCTCCGGCGAAGCCGGATTTCTCCATACAATGCTGGCTCGCTATCGCTCGCCAGGAAGAAATCGACACCTGCATGGGGATAAACGTCTTAAAACAGTTGGCTGAAAGGGGCCGAATGGATACAAGCCAAGGAAAGAGAGAAAAGGAGAGAAAAATAAAAAAAAGCCGGTGACCCCCTTTATGCTACCATAAGACAGGAAGACATTCAAGATTGGAGCCCCTTTACGAGAACCCCACTACCTTAAGGGGAGATGAGTCCCTTTGCTGGGCCTCTTCTCCCTCATGCTTAGCCCCATTAGTTTTCAGATTTTATGACGTTCGACCCATTAGTTTGGCGATTTTAAGGCCTTTCGCCCCATTTCTTTGTCAATTGTTGGACCTTTCGTGCAATTTAGGTGTACATTTTTTTTCCTGGCGAACGATAGTGAGCCTGCAATTTTGGAAGAACCAGCCTTTAGCCGGGCCATTTTCCTACCGAAAAAAGTACAAATTAATCTAGAAAGGGAATCGAATGGATGTTTTTAAGTTTGATAGAGGTCTAGGGAGGAAAAAACAAAACAAAATTAATATAGATGTAAATAGACCCAAAATATAACCACTTAAGTGTATATGTTGTTATAATAAGCATGATATACTGCTTTACTGTGACCAATAATCGGAGCTCTAAGTTTTATGGAAAATATACAGTAACAAATATGTTTTCACAAATAATAGTGCAACACCTATTTAGGATGTGCTTAGTCAAAATATTCATCCAAATTATATTACGCTATATTGACATTCAGAAACTATATGTATTTACACTCTGGCACCTTCCTCAGTTTTCGTTTTTTTTTTATCGGGGTGGCCGACTCGAGACAGAGCCCGAATAGGGACATCATAACCTAAAATAAATATATATAATCCATATACCAAATATTCGGTGAGCAATTATTAATTGAATGGAAATGAGCACACATGGTGTTTTTCCATACTGTATAATTATAAGCATCGTTATCCACTCTGCCAAATACTGTAAACAACAACATAGCCAGTATAACAAACATCCCCATTATGTCCACAACACAGCAATATATTTAAGGGGAGACAGGCCCTTTTTCTGGACCTTCTTTTCCCTCATAGTTAGCCCCATGGGCTTCCCCTAGACGTTATAAACTGCAGCACCGTTGATTATTTTAAAATTCGCCTAGCTAAAAATCTTTCATCAAACCCGTGGCTGACTGCCTTTGTAAATGAATAACTTTATTTTATTCCCCCCTCAGATTCATCAAGGATTATTGCGAATATTATATTATTAAGACGTTACTCTCTTTTTCCCAGATATACGAAAGATCACTTATAACTGTGTTATGTTACTAACCCATCTGTCCCCTACTAACTTCCTAATCCTGCCACGGACATTAGTTCCAGGACAGTAGTTCCCTTTTCAATGTTCCCTTACCCACTCCAAACCTCTGTTTGGGCACTTGATCCTCAGTGTTTTGGAGGACAAGCAGCCTAGAGGGGTCACTAGACCTGTTGTTGCTTGATTTCCTTTGTACTCCTTTGTACTCTCTCTCTCCTTCTCTCTCCACCCCCCCTCCCCTCACTAATTTTCATTTAGGTCAGGTCAGCAGTCACTTTTTGTCAGGTCAGCAGTCACTCTTTGTCAGGTCAGCAGCCACTCTTTGGTAGGTCAGCAGTCACTCTTTGTCAGGTCAGCAGTCACTCTTTTGCAGGTCAGCAGTCACTCTTTGTCAGGTCAGCAGTCACTCTTTGTCAGATCAGCAGTCACTCTTTGTCAGATCAGCAGTCACTCTTTGTCAGGTCAGCAGTCACTCTTTGTCAGGTCAGCAGTCACTCTTTGTCAGGTCAGCAGTCACTCTTTGTCAGGTCAGCAGTCACTCTTTGCCAGGTCAGCACTTCATATTTCTCTGGACATTTTTTCAGCAGACATTTTTTCAGCGGACATTTTTTCAGCTGACAATTTTTCTGCGGATATTTTTCAGCAGACAATATTTCTACAGACTTTTTTCCAGCAGACATTATTTCCACAGACATTTTGTCCATGGAAATTTTTTACCATTTTGTTTCTGTCCTTGCCTGTTATGGGTAGTGGTCAAAATATTCTGCTTAGTATTAGACAAGTGAGGGTTTTCTTTCGTGGCTGATTTGGTTCATGTACAAACTTTGATTGGACAAGACATAATTCTTCTTAGAACCTCAGCATGAAGCATAAAATTACCGGATAAATATTATTCCAGGTACAATATCTATAATAAATATTAAAGGCTATAACTTGTAAGTTTCCTTTGAGTGAAGGATACAAATGGCAAAGCTCCCTGTATCAAGTACTTCCCCCAAGGTTGAAAGAGTGACTGAGAGCCAAATTCATAGTACGACAGAGTCAAAATATCCGGGCACACGGAGCCTGAAGCAGTTTAAATCATACAGTGAAGGAAAGACAGATCGAATGAGAGAGTTCCACAGATTACTTGGTGAGTAGAAAGAAGTGTGGGAAAACTGGTTAAAGAATGAGCTCTTATATTAAATCCTTTAAATATTATATATACCAACTATTTTATTCTACTGTACTGTATCTACGACGACTATGCTTTAAGGGGATAGTGGCTATTGTTTTGGTCTATCAATATATATATATATATATATATATATATATATACCGGTATATATATACCGGTATATATTCTTTTTTAGTTTCCTCGCTTGGCCTCCATCAAGCTTAAAAAAACACCCCCTACACCCCCCTTCAAGATAAATGTGTAAACAAAATTGTTAGAAAAAATTTCCTGGCCGAAGGCCGGTACCTCTAAATATTACACGCTCGCTATCGCTCGCCAGGAAAAAATTGACACCTAAATGACACAGAAAGTCTTAATATTGACAAACAAATTGGGCGGAAGGTTTTAATATGACAACCTGAATAGGCGAACGTCATAAAATCTGAAAACTAATGGGGCTAAACATTAGGAAGAAGGGGGACCAGAAAAACAACCCATCTACCCTTTAAAACAAACTCTTTGATATAATGAGAACATGACTTCGTGTTTTAAATACTGACATTCAGCTTAATGGAAAGGTAGTCGCTTATTTTTGGAACGCCTCTTTCCTCAGGTTAAGCCACATTAGTTTTGAGATTTTAAGACGTTCGTTCCACATTTTCTTCTGAAAAATGTACAGATGTATCTTGAAAGAGTATCTTATGGGATGGTTTTGAAAGTCTGACGGAAGTCTAGCGAGAAAACTAAAATATAAGTAAATATAAACATAAATAGACCAAAAAACAAGTACTACCCCCTTAATCAACGGGGGAAAGACTGATCATTGTCAAAGGATTAATTATCATAATACTAATGAAAACAGATGAAAACCAAGAGACAAACAAGTGCTGGAGGGCGGAGAAGAAGAAAGAAAGAGCTGCCAAGCGATATATTACATTCATATTTTTATACGCAGACACATTTGTTTACTTTATTCTTGCTTAAATAATACGATGTTTTAGGACATATTGGATAATTTCTTGTTGTCCAGGGATAAAAAGACCTATATTAATTAGTAATTAGTACTGAAGATTGACAGTAGGTGTATACATATGAAGCACCCAACACCTGGAAGCTTCAATTGATAATCTCTGGGCCTCGTAGGTTAATATATACAAAATAAATAATATATACAATATATATATATATATATATATATATATATATATATATATATATATATATATATGGTTTGCGGGAGGAGGAAACTGAAGGTGAACGTCAATAAAAGTAAAGTAATGGTGTGTAATAGGGGTGATCGTAGGGGGAATCTGTATGTGAGGCTGGATGGGGAATTATTGGAACAAGTAGAGTGTTTTAAATATCTAGGAGGAACGATAAACAGGAGTGGAGGTAAGGAAATGGAGGTAAAACAGAGAGTGTGTGAAGGAAGGAAGGTTTTTGGAGCAATGGGAAGTATGTGGAAGATAAGAAATCTCGGAATGAAAGTAAAAAGTGCAATGTATTGTGACGCTTCTGCATAGTAATCACGTGCGGGCATGCGCGCGCGTTGGCTGCCCAGCTGTTTAGAAACCGGCTGGTGGTAGCCGGCCAGCAGGCTTTCCCTTAGTACATATCCTACGACAATGTAACTAATGTCTGGGATATTCTTATGTTGTTTCACAGCTTGAAGCTGCCCTTATTCTTAACCAACGCATCTTAGTATATTTTATTCTCGATAGTTGATTGTTTCATTATAATATATAAGATGTAAGTCTAGTGAGAGCGGGAAGAGACGAGCGGGAGAGAGAGACCGGCTTGGGACGTTGCTTCGCGCGGAGAGTCCAGCTTGGGACGAGCCTGAAGCGCTGCCACATGCATTTGATTGCAACGTTAGGCTTAGTTTCGACTCACGCACAGGGTAGAGGATTTTGACCAGGCAACTGTGTTGAGTGTTGCCAACCCTGGGATGTATTCTGCATGCCTAGGGTGGGGGTCCAGACAGATTCAAGACTCAGAGCTCACCTCACTGTCGTACCCTTCGGACCCCCTTGATATCTATCCCTCTCAACCCCACTTAGAAACTTTCTCTCTTACTTTGTATACCTTCTTTCCACTACTTCACCAATCTATTTAATTATCCCATCCCCTTGATAGACCTTATATCTATTATTGTATTAACGACGAGCTCTCAGATAACTAGATAGGATTTTGGGCCTTATGCAGGGATGTAATTGTTAATGAGACCTAGGAAGCTTTTTTGTTGTCTCATATTTGGTGGTTTCATGCTTGCTAGTGTGTTCTTGTGTCAGGTTAGCAGGGGCTAGACCGGAGGGGAGGCTTTTTGCGATCCTTTAAGTAAAGTCTGCTGGTGCGAGTCCCGTGGACCCGCACGACTTTACTAGGATACCAGTGGGAGTCTGGGGGCATTTTCTTGTCTGTGTCCCTGTGTGTCTAGCGTTGTGTTTTGTGAGGGCCATTGTCTAGTCCACTCTGCACTGATCTAGCACGTCTTTCTTTTGTTTTAGGGTCGCCAGGAGAGAGTCAGATACTTGCAATCTGAGTCTCTCAAGAGAGCACCCTTTCAATTAGAGTAATTTGGCGCACAGACCTGGGAACGTCCCTAGGCTAGAGCAGGTGGCTCAGCCCGGGTATCCGAAGCCTATATCCTTCCGGCTAGACCTCTGCCACCTGGCAGATTAACAGCTAGGGTGTGAGGATTGTGAGTCAGGGTGTGGCTTAGAGACTCTGTCCGAGCAGGCATGCCTGACTAAGAGTAAGAACGACACCTGTATGTGGTCATGTTGCGAGTTGCTGCCTTTATTTAATTATACCTATGCCATTATACACTGTATGTCCTATCACTAGTATTTATTCCTGCTTATGAGTTAAGAGTTCTCTAAATCCGTAACGTACTTTCTTTGCTAAGCATCAGATCCTACAGTAGCCGCATGCAGTTTAGAAACCCGCATCTTGTCTACCTGTACGATGTTTTGAGGACTGTTTGCTTTCACCTTCTTTCATGCAGGGGTGATTAGTTGTATTAATTAACGTAACGTTAAATGTACTTTCTTCTAGTTTGTTATTAAATTGTTTCTGCAATTTAATTCTGTTATCTATCTTTTCCTTGAAGCTTTAAGTCAACTTAATTGTGTGATCTTTTATATAGCCTGCTTGACTATCAGCAGTCTATAGTGCGTGCACCCTGTAACCGAGTCATAGGATACCTCGTTGTCCAGGCAGGACTCTTGACGGTTTAGGGTGGTTTGTTGCCGGGGTTTATAGATAAGGGTTGGATCTAGCGTTTTCCGTTGTTGCTTGTTGCCGCATACCTAGTCCAATAGAAAGAGCCCAGTGTTTATATATCCCAGGACGTAACAGTATCAAGGAATTGTTGTGCCAATAGTGATGTATGGGGCTGAGACATGGGCTCTGAAGGAAAAGGAGAGAAGAAAGCTGGATGTGATGGAGATGAGCTGCTTGAGGAGTATGTGTGGAGTTACTCGTAGAGACAGATTGAGGAATGAAGAGATACGTAGGAGAGTGGGGCAGCAGGAACATTTGTCGGCTAGAGTGGACAGAAGGGTGCTGAGCTGGTATGGTCATGTTGAACGAATGGAAGACGAAAGGCTTACAAAGAGAATATGTGAGTCAGATACAAGGGGAGATAGAAGGGCAGGAAGACCTTCATTGAGATGGAGAGACTGTGTAAGACAAGCTTTGGATGATAGAGGAATGACTATAGATCAGGCAAGGGAAGTGGTAATAAACAGGAATGAATGGAAAATGCTTGTGAATAGATGAGTGAACACGTGGTCATCTGGGAGAAGGGGTCGGGCGCAAGTTGGACTAGATAATAGTCCATCAGGCGCCTGGCCCCGGGAAACAGTTTTTATGAAGGGTACGCCTGGAAGTGTGGTGGGCGGGCTTGTGGTTTCGCCTCTGCTGCATGTCTGCCTGCCGAGATCGGAACCTCTCTGGGTGGTCGGGGGCCTGGGGAATGCTGGAGGGACCTTGGTGACCCTGGTCTCTGGGTCTTCTCCTGGATGACCTAAATGTGTGTGAATTTGTATTTTGTTTTTGTGTGTTCATTATCTTCTGTTGTGTTGTCCCTATTCCGGCTCTGTCTTGAGTCGCCCCTCCCCCCCCAAAAAAAAATAAAAATAAAATAAATCGACACCTAAATGGCACAAAGTTTTAATGTTGAAAATAAATGGGTCGAAAGGTCTTAAAATCGCCAAACTAATTGGCTGAACGTCTTATAATCTGAAAACTAATGGGGCTAAGCATAAGGGTAAAGGGGGACCAGATAAACGGCCCATCTCCCCTCAAGGGGAGGTTTTTAGTTTGGTCCCTAGATATCCTTCAAGCTTAAGATTACACCCCCTTGAGCCTCTTTCAAGATACATTTTTACATTTTTCGGTAGAATTACAGGCTCGCTATCGCTCGCCAGGATAAAATCGACACCTAAATGACACGAAAGGTCTTAAAATTGACAGAAATGGGTTAAAAGTTCTTAAAATCGTCAAAATAATGAGGCAAACGTCTTAAAATTAGAAAAAAAAACAATGGGGATAAACATGAGGGAGAAAGGAGTCAAGAAAAAAATCCCTCGAGAGGACATCTCCCCTTAACGTATATCACTGTCAGTGTATGGTTTATGACTTCTAACTGACTTTCCCTTCTGGTCAAAGATACGTATCTTAAGGCTGGTATCACACGAGGTTTTATAGTCAACATTCGATGATCAACATTTTTCTGGCAACATTTCTGGAATATATGTTGCATTAATGTGAGTAACTACACTGATGATAGATTAATTTAGGTAATATAAATAATGTTAATGTTGACCTGATAAGCTGCCAGACCAGTGTTAAGGATTAATGCTTAGGGAATAAGAGCTAGGGTGATACCGGATTTAGTTGACGTTGTATGCCATTACAGCATTAACATTAATACTTGTAGACTATAGAAGCCTGTAGTTCTTCAAGAATAATATATTTGAACTTAAAGAACGTCTGATTGCGTGGGTAGGTTTGAAGATTTGTTTGTTTTTGCCAGACGACGTAATTCCCGAGAAAGGGTGGCCATGTCTATCAGGCGTTTGTCACAAATCGTTAGGTCAAGTTGCCCGGGCTTGACATCTACCAATAGCAATTTGACAGTGAGGGCTCGATCCGCCAACCCTTTGATCAGCAGCCAACCTTCTACTGACTATGCTACGGCTCTTGCATTAATTTGAAGGTAAAATTAATTTAGGAGTTGAGAGATATAAAGATCATATTCCACAATTCCTACCCCCATCAACCCAAAGCATAAACATATTAAATGTCCCTCTGAAATTGAATCCAAGAAGATTTTATGCAGCTTAGAAAGGATCTTTGGGAATGATAAAGGTAAAGACTCAAGTAACCGTCTCACTTCCATAACCTTTCCTAATCTGAATAAAATCGCCAAATAATAGCCAAAACCAAAATATAATTGCGTAATGAAATCTTGGCAGGGTTATTCACTTGGGATTTCTTGTTTTTGATTAACTCTTTCAAGATTCGATTACGCATTTCACTTTTGTTTTCTGGCTATCATGATACAATATTATTCAGCTTAGGAATGTCCTATGTATGTCGAAAGGTTAATTAAGATAGTCGTTATTGCTTACATATACGTCCCCAAGCCCCTCGTTCGAGATAAATGTGTACAATATTCGTTATATAGATGTTCCAGCCTAAATTACAGGCTCGTTATCGTTCGCCAGGAAAAAATCGACACCTAAACGGTATAACAGAGAAATGGGTCAAAAGGTCATAACATCAACAACTAATGGACCGAATGTCTTAAAATCTCAATCCTAATGGGGCTTAACATAAGGGAGAAAGGGGTCTATAAATACATAAATACCTCTCCTTTAAGATGAGATGGATCGTTTTTCTGATACCCCTTCTTCCACAAGATATGAAAATACCCTTTTTGTCATCCATGCTGGTTCAAATGACGTCATGCGCACCAGATCCGAAGAGTTGATGGAGAAATATCGCAAGATGATCCAGCACTACAAAAACAAGTCGAGGAATATCATCATCTCAGGCATTCTCCCCAAGATCGACGCACCTGACAAATTCTACGACAAGGCCTTCAGCACAAATAGCCGACTAAAATATTTGTGTCTGAGGGAAGAAGTTGAATTCATCAACCTCTGGGACAACTTCTACAACCAGCCTACTCTGTTCCGCAAGGATGGCACTCATCTAAACCCTGTGGGTTCAGCACGCATGGGTCGTCTCCTACACGAAGCAGTCCGCAGCCATGGATCAAAAAACGCCATCCGAGAAGAAGCAGCAGTGACATAAATCATCCAACGCCAAGCAAAAAACAGAGGCAACCGAGGACCACCAGCGATAAGGACCGAAGACAGCGAGGACCGAGGACAGCCATGAACATAAATGTAGAACCGACAAGAACCAAAAATATTATTAAAGAGCGTTCCGTGAGTTCTAAAATAACAAATTTAAAGGTTTTCTATGTAAACGCTCGTAGCATACGCAATACATTTTCAGATTTAGAGGAGCTAGTGTTTACAGAAAATTATGATGTGATTGGCATAACAGAATCTTGGCTCAATACAGAAGATAGAAACTTTTTAGCAGAGTTTTCACTTCCCGGTTATGTAATGTTTGAGAAAAGCCGAATAAATCGAAATGGAGGTGGCGTTTTACTTTATATCAAAGAAAGTCTTAACCCTACCCTCTTGTCAAAACCTCAAATTGTGAACGTCGACACATCTTTTGTGCTAATAAAGAATAATAAAGGTACAAAAATAATACTTGCGTTAATATACAGACCAGCTCAATCAGTGCAAACTGACCGAGAAATTTACGAACAAATTGCAGATGTAAGTAACTCACAAGATACCGTAATTTTTGGCGACTTTAATTTACCTGTGACCAAGTGGGGCGATAATCTTGCTTCACACTCCGGACATGACTTGTATACGAACTTGCAAGAGAGTTCGCTTTATCAATTTGTTCGAACGCCGACCCGTGGTAATAACGTTCTTGACATTGTACTTGCAACAAAAGAAGAATTGATAGAGAATTTGAATGTTGGTGATTAATTCAGTAACAGCGACCATCGTACGATAACTTTCACTTTAAAGTTTACTAGTAACGAACCAAATAGTAGCATCGAAAAAGTCCCTAATTTCAAGAAAGCAAACTTCCTATGTTTAAAGAAACTGACTGGAGCTTTTTAATTAACAATAACGACATAAATACATCTTGGAAGTTATTCGAAACCACTTACCTAAAAGCAGTGCAAGACTGCATACCATCGAAAATACGGCGTCCAGGCCATAATAATAAGCCCAAATGGTGGAATAAAGATATTTCAAACTGCCTGCTTGCTAAAAAATTTACTAATGATAGATTAAAATCCTCACAAAATGACGAAGAACGGGTGAAATTTGTAGAGCTACGACGCAAAGCCAAAAGTTAATTAAGCAAAGTAAAAAGACCTTAGAGTTACATATTGCGAATCAAAGTAAAACAAACCCGAAAGAATTCTATAGTTATATCAGAAAGAAAAAAGTAGTTACTTCAACTGTTGGACCGTTAGTCGATGAAAATGGAGAATACACCAAAGACGAAGTACAAATGAGTAATGCCCTCAATACCTTCTTTGCATCAGTTTTTACAACAGAAGACCTCAGTGATATCCCTACACCATCGCCGATTCAGATTGATAATTCAGATGTTCTAAGCAATATCACCGTTACAGAGAGAGAAGTATTGAATTGTTTAGATAAACTCAAGGTAAATAAAACGCCTGGACCTGATACAATCTCGCCTAAAGGAAGCTAAGGATGAGCTCTCCAAACCACTGACATTACTATTCAATAAATCCTTGCAGTCTGGAACTATGCCTGATCAGTGGAAGCTAGCCAACGTAACACCGATATTCAAAAAAGGCAGCAAATCCCTACCCAGTAACTATCGTCCAATTAGCTTAACCTCAGTTGTATGTAAAATGCTAGAAACGGTCATACGAGACAGACTCGTAAATCACTTAGAGGAAAATAATATACTTAAAGATACTCAACATGGCTTTCGTAAAAAACGTTCCTGTTTAACAAACCTCTTAGACTTCTTCCACGATATCCTCAACCTCTACGATGAGAGTAAAGCTGTAGATATTATATACCTTGATTTTCAAAAGGCCTTTGACAAAGTTCCCCACAAACGTTTACTGCTAAAACTAAAAGCGCATGGAATACAAGACGGTGTGTTGAAATGGATAGAAAATTGGCTCAGCAACAGAAAGCAAAGAGTAGTCATAAACGGTAAGGCATCTAAATGGACCAAAAAATGTAAGTAGCGGGGTACCCCAGGGATCGGTACTAGGACCAATTCTCTTTCTAATTTACATCAACGACATAGATGAGGGTCTCACCTGTACAATCTCAAAATTTGCTGACGATACAAAAATTGCAAATAGGGTACTCTCAAAAGAACAAGTTGACGATATGCAACACAATCTAGATACATTGTCATGTTGGGCCCAAATTTGGCAAATGAGTTTCAATGCAGATAAATGTAAAGTACTACATATCAGATACCTAAATGAGAAAGCAAACTATTCGATGAATGGCACTCAGCGTAAGAATGTAAACAGAGAAACCGATCTGGGAGTAACAATATCGAGTAACCTAAAACCGAGTCAACAATGTTCAGAAGTTGTTAAGAAGGCAAACAAAATAATTGGCTTTATAGGCAGGTAATTTGAGCATAAATCCAAAGAAGTTATCCTAACCCTTTACAATTCCTTAGTCCGCCCTCTTCTGGAATACTGCGTTCAATCCTGGTGCCCTTATTACCAAAAAGATATAAACAAGCTAGAACGAGTTCAACGTAGAGTTACCAAAATGATACCTAGCCTAAAGAACAAACCATACGAAGAGCGTCTTAGAGAATTAAATCTATTTCCTTTAACCCAGCGCAGATTAAGAGGTGACTTAATTCAAGTGTTCAAAATCATCAAAGGCATCGACAATATGAGCTGTAGTAAGTACTACACTATCGACCAATCTAATTACACGCGGGGAAACGGTTGCAAAATTATTGGTAAATCTTTTAACTCGCACGAATCTAAGAATTTCTTCTTCAATCGAGTTGTCAACTTGTGGAATGGGCTTCCCCGAAACGTTATAGACTGCATCACCGTTGATTCATTTAAACTCCGACTAGACAAATATCTCGCATCAAACCCGCGACTGACTGCGTTTGTAAATGAATAACTTTATTTTATCCCCCCCTCAGTTACTAACCCATCTGTCCTCTACTAACTTCCTAATCCTGCCACGGACATTAGTTCCAGGGCAGTAATTCCCTTACCCACTCTAAACCACTGTTTGGACACTTGATCCTCAGTGTTTTGGAGGACAAGCAACCTAGAAGGGTCACTAGATCTGTTGTTGCTTGATTTCCTTTGTACTCCTTTGTACAAGTTAGACCCATTAGTTTTCAAATTTCATGACGTTCGGCCCATTAGTTTGACAATTTTAAGGCATTTCGCGCCATGTCTTTGTCAATATTTCAGACTTTTTGTGTCATGTAGGCGTCGATGGCGAGCGATAGCGAGCCTGTAATTTAAGAGGAACCGGCTTTTGGCCGGGACATTTTTATATCGAAAAATGTACAAATTTATCTTGAAAGAGGGTCGGGGGGGAATTACGCTTGATGGAGGTCTAGCAGGAAAGTAAATAATTGTTATAACATATATATATATATATATGAGGAAATACATACTGCCATCCCCCCTTAATAAAACGAATCATATGTTTATACAGGGAAACCAGGTAATTAGCAGAAATTAACAGAATGTCATTTCCTAATTAGGGTACATAATTAGGTGTCAATTCAAATGCAATTATACATTTGTTCCTTTGATATATGGCTTGCTCTGACCCCTTTCAAAATGTAAAACAATAAAGACAAAATATCGTAATTGTTTACCATTTGAAGATCGTTGCGCATTTTGACAGTACCCGGTATATTCTGGCTATCATTAGACGATAATATACAACTTCGGAAGTATCTGTGGTAATTATATGGGAGAAAACTATCTCAAATTTCCCTTCCTAATCTGAATTAAATCGTCTTACAAATAGCCAGAAACACAATAGAAATGCGGCATCGTATATTCAAAGGTTAATGTTTATACCAGATGAAGCATTATAAAAGAAGCTATTTTGTTCTACAAAACAATTAATCCTATTCTAGAGATCTAAGTTTGTAAATTACGCTTAACCCTTTTTGAATAATGGCTTGTATCATTAGACGATTTTATACAGATTAGGAAGGATATGTGAGGATTAAGAGGGTCAGGACTGTCTCAATTAAACTTCTGACTTCCACATACCCTTTCTAAACTAAATAAAAAAAAATAATGCTAGCCAACATATACTGTCAAAACGTGTCATGAAACTCAAGGGGTTAATAATCTTAAATCCTTGTTTTCACGACCAAAACCTAATTTTTGTTCTTGTATAATTTCCGTACCGTATGACTGGCTAGAGTGAACACTATATTAGGTAAAAAATGAAAAATAAACTTTGCAGCCACACTTTATTTATTAAGCAAAAAACCCAAAAGGTGGTGTGGGGTTTGGTATTGCCAAGGTATGCCAAGTTAATAACGTTCCCCCTGTAGAATATAACACACAATGATAGCCAACACTATAATATTTCAACTTAAATGTTAAATAGACTCAAAATTAACTTTTAAATTCAGAATAGACTCAAATAATAACTCTTAACTTCATTAAAATAATGTAATATAGTAATACCTTTGGTGTATTACAGTTGCCCTACCCTGAATAAAGCAAGGTGGTATGCCCACTAACTTTTAATCTACTACTTTCTTTCAAAATTTCCTACTTTACCTTCCTGACCAAACCTCTACTTTTCCTCCCCCTTCCCCCGCTAGAAAAAAAAAAAAAAAAACAAAAAAAAAAAGTTTGGTATTGCTGAGGGTCTTGACTATGGTGTGTGAGGGGGTCCAGGGGTACTCGGAGGAGTCGGGTTACTTGAACTCCTCGTCCTCCTTGGCCTTCTTGCACACTGGGGTCCCCTTCATAGTGTGAGGGAAGTCCTCTTCCTACACTAACCAGTCCAGCCCTGAATGGCACAACCTATACGCACTTTCCCCTGATGTATGAGTCAGGGTCCCTGAGCTACCCTGAGGAGTTCGGGTGAATTCCCTCTTCCACTCGTCCCCGAAATGTGATAGGGATGTCTCTGGTGTTAAGCTCTCCCCCTGTGATAAGGTTGTCTCTGGTGATAGCAGTCCCCCTGGTATCTGAAAGGGGTGTTTCCGGGTGGATGGGGCTCGATAGCCTTGGCGGGCAACCCAAATTACCGATGGGCGGCACACTAATCGGTGCCACTTACAGGTGGCGATCTCTATAACAGATAACAGATAACCGTAAACTGGTGATTATATTTCCAAATTGTTCGATAATCATATTCACCTTATCAACTCTGCGTAAGCAGAGTTTGGTATTCCCCCCCCCCCCCCCCCCGTATAGTGGGTACCACCGGAAAACAAATTCTGTCGTCGTTGTTGTTGTCCTAGTAGAGGACCCTACAATAGGTCCCGTGACCAATTTTTCCTGAGCAAGGTTTGATGATTGATTTTAGATGATTAAAAGGTGCTGAACAAAATAAGCCGAGGTCCACCTCTGAAAAGTTTGGGCTACCTCGGCCAGAAGGCGAAATCCAAGATGGCCACCGCGAAACTTGAAAGTGCTATAACTTAGGTCCTATGTGGGCTACACATGGGATCTTGGTGTCTAAAAGTAGGTTTTTGGACCCAAGGGATCTAATCTAGTGGTTACATTTTACATTTTCAAAAAATTAAGGTTTTTGAGAAAAAAATACAAGATGGCCACCATTAAAATATGATAATTGCATATCTTTTGTTATACAGTAGCTATATGTCTGTTCTTAGTGTCTAAAAGTAGGTTTTTTATGCCAAGGAATCTAAATATGAAGTCAGAAATAAGATATATAAATGAGGAATACCATAATTACATATTTTTTGTTTTGTAATGAATGAAAACAAATATATGGCTTAATGTCACCAAAATTATTCGATTAGTCTTCATCCGAGTTAATATCATAATCATCATCATCATCTGATTCACTTCTCTCTGAGTCACTGTCTTCTTGATACATGGGTTTTTTATGTTTGTACACTTCACTTAGATGTCTTGGGAGGGGTGGATGTCCATATCGCTTTGCCTTGCACATGCCGTTTTCAATTGTCCATCCATGGTCCAGGGGAGAAGGTGGGGGATCGGCCTTATCATAATTTAGAAGCATGTATGTTTGATAGTTGGCACGTTTCACTTTAAGATCATGGGAATCCCTATCTGGTGGTAGTCTGAGTGTTGATTTGTTCTTCATCTGTTTCCATTTCCGAGCACGTGCATCTCTTAGAGACTTGCTGGTCTGATCTTTGTAGACAAATTGAATCGTGAATGTGGCCATTGCATCTAGAGTATCTTCTGTGACAGAAAGCGATTTTCCAATTGATTGAAGGAGAGTTTTGGCTTCAGGAGAAGAAAGCACTTTATCATATATTGCAGTTTTGCCATGACCAAAGAATGATGCTGTTCTATCACAACCACTGTAGACATGCAATGGGACTATGAGATCTGCCATATCTTTAGGACACAATGTCTGACAATTTATGATATTCTGTTTACGTTTGATTGCCAAAGTACCTCCAACCGAGTTGGCAACATATGCTGCCAAAACTAAAACATCTGTGTCTTCCGCGATGATCACTGTAGCCTGAATTCCTGATATTCTGATTCTTGAGTAGATATAGAATAAGACAGTATCAGCTTCAACTTGTTCACATTCATAGTCTACAATTCTTTCACCTTCAGATAAACTCCAACAGTTTGGGCCAATAGAATATATCATTCGGACATTTGCATATTTCCTGCACATCACACTAAACTCAACCTGAAGGAATTCTTGTAAGTGTAATTTGTTTGCCGAGTTGGACAAGAAATCTTGGAATGCCCTAGGGGATGGGAATGTGTCGTTTGGTCTGATGAAGACATTTTTATATCCTTTGGAGATGGTTGAGCGGGCATTTCTTTCACTGTCTTTGATTGTAAATGGCAAGTCGTAACGGTCATTCACCAACACAATCTGAGCTGCATCCATGTGTCTAGCCATGATGATGGAGAACATCTTGGTTGCATAATCTCGCCATGTGAAGTTGGTCCCATCACACCTTGTACGGTCCTCTACTGACGGTGTTGACAGGCGCCATATGAATTCCATATCTATTATGGCAATGTATTCAGTAGGCAGTGGATCAATCGGCTGCATGTGGAACCTTTCAACTATCTTTGACTTCTGGGTCTTCCTCATTGTCCCATTGACATTGAAAATTGGCAAACATTCATCAGTTACTCTGCATTCCATAACATCTGTAAGGTTGAATTTCTCATCATAATTTTCGGCCAGGGCAATGATGGAGGCCATTGCCCTATTCTCCATTGCCTCTGATTTGGTAGCCTTTTTGGTGTGCTCATCTGTGTTTTGTGGTGGATTGCTGAAATTTCGTCTTGTGTTTCTATGAATAGTTGAATAGAAGGGAACGTTATCACTTAGCATCCTATCATTGCAAAATTTTCTAAAGAGATTTTCTCCAGCCATGTTAGCAGACTCAAAGTCATCAATGAGAGCAGCCGATGCCAGTTCTCCAGATTGTAGTGATCGTAAATTGGTGTTCTTCATGTCAAAAGGGTCACATCCAAATTCAGTAATGCAACTATTGATGTCTTGTACTGCTTGTTCATCTTGTTGCAGACGCTGTGCTGTGTTTTCACTATGATTCTGTTCTGATATATTCATGTTGGCAGTTGCATGTAGAAACGATCTCACTCAGTTTACTGTGTTGACATTCCGGGAATCTGTCAGCAGCATCTTCTCATTCTTCAGAATTTTCAGCCACCCTGCTCTCAATTTTGATCCCTTGTTCATGGTCATTTCTATCCAGAGATCAAGAGGAAACACGAGTAGGGTTTTCCTGTGATAGATTGAGCAAACAGACCTTCTCTCATGTATGCTGCTCTCTCCTCTGGAAGGCCCTTAAGCTCTAGCCAGTATTCCACCATCCACTTTCCATACTTGTCATTGTCATATATCTGCATCCACGGTAACATTAAGCGTAGTGAAGCTTTGAATTCCTCCCAGTTCTGTGTCCTTAGGGCATGTAGATTCATCATCAGTATCTCTGTCATCTCAAGGAAGGATATCCAATACTTAGCCATGGAGCTTTCCGAATTCTTTAATTTGCTAAACTCCTCTTCTACAACATTCAGAATGGAAGGACTAGATTCCAATAGTTGGTAGCTATCCTGACACTGTTGTGGGGACGATGAAGGATCTCGCAAAATGGCCAGATGAACTTCAATGTCCTCAGAAAGTGATGCCTCATTTTCAATGCTCTGTTGGACTAGTCTCCTCATAAGGGCTTCATACATTAGGCGCAGACATCTGATACCTCGTTTGTAGTGCTTTCCTCGCAATGCTTGGTCTACAGAGCCTTCTGACTCATAACAGTAGGATCATAATGACTCTGATCATCACTAGTATTTCTTAGCAATGCTATCAATTGAGATCAAAGATTGTGGGATTCCTCCTCTTCAACTAACTCGTCAAAATGTGGCCATGACATAATTGGTAAAGTATATGCCTGAGCTTTGATGCGTTTTGCTACAATTTTGATGAGCTGTTCATCACTTATGCCCCAGCAGTTGATAGCAGCCTCAACATAACTTCCACCAGCTGACATGTCATACACAAATGAACTCAGGTTCTTCTGGGGTCGATCATGGAAGCCAATTAGGTCCTGAAACTCATTCTTTAACATATCTTTAATTGTGCTGGATTTTATCACATTGTGGGCCAAGCCAAAGTTACTCAATATTTCCTTATAGTCCCTTAGAAGACTTTGAAGAGTGTGGAATTCATGTTGTTCAAAAATAACATCTCGAACATGCTTGAAGAACATTTGCCTCGCTTCAGAGAAACTAACATTCTGCAGATGAAACTTTGGGTTATCACTTGTATTTGTGGATATGTAATTTAGCCAGCATGAGCGATGATAGCGGATTTCTGTGGCGAAAGGGTCTGTAGTTGCATCAATCAATGTAGACAGTCGTTCTCTCATCACAAGGTCTTCCAAGTGTACAGTGTGACACTTGAACGCATTCCAAGCATTCATTTGCTCCATGGTGTGCCATTTGTCTCTTTTTGAGTGCTTTACATCTTCAGGCTTCATGCACCAAACGCACAAGTCTTTTCTGTGTACCAATCCAGTGTCAGAACGGGAATGCCTCTTTTGATCACTCGAATGGGAAGCAGAAGCAAAGAGCAGATCTTGACTAGACAATACAGGTACATCTTGTTCTTCTTTCCGTTTCTTCTCTCTTTTCATGGCTAATTCAAGTCTATGGGTATCAAACAGCTTTACCTTACACAATTTATGGAGGTATATGCCATCGGGTCCATTGTCCCATACAATTTTATTGTAAACTGTTCCATACTGTTCAAGTCAATTCCATTTCTTAGCATAATCTTGTATTCTTTCCCACACTTCCGAGCTCATGTTACTCCGGTCTTCGTAGCACTCATCATGACACAGTATGCAACGTCCTTGACTAGGTTCACCCCCTCGGCGGCGCTTCCGTCCCCTGCTTGATTTCTCCATGTTAGGGGTTAGTACCCGACCATACACCTGCAAGAAAAAAAAGTATAACTCACTATGGTGAAATACAGAACATTGGGTATCGTATCAATCATAGTTAATGGTATATGTGTGTTAATAATTTGCAGTGATAATATATAATTGTAAAATTCTCATAACACGTAGCTTTGTGACCTGTAATTACAATTATAATGCCAATTTTCATGATGAACTACGAACATGAAATTGCAAATGCTTAAATATTGTCGATGGTTTGTGTGCAATGTTCATCCATAATATCATCAACATTTAATATCTTGCAAGATGAGGATGCTCATCATCAATAAATCACATTTCTAACCTCATATTTAGATTCCTTGGCATAAAAAACCTACTTTTAGACACTAAGAGCAGACATATAGCTACTGTATAACCAAAGATATGCAATTATCATATTTTAATGGCGGCCATCTTGGGTTTTTTGTTAAAGACCTTAATTTTTTGAAATTGTAAAATGTAACCACTAGATTAGATCCCTTGGGTCCAAAAACCTACTTTTAGACACCAAGATCCCATGTGTAGCCCACATAAGACCTAAGTTATAGCACTTTCAAGTTTCGCGGCGGCCATCTTGGATTTCGCCTTCTGGCCGAGTTAGCCCAAACCTTTCAGAGGTGGACCCCGTCTTATTTTGTTCAGCACCTCTTAATCATCTAAAATCAATCATCAAACCTTGCTCAGGAAAAATTGGTCACAGGAGCCCGTCTGTCCCAAAATCCTCCTAGACCGTTGGACGGATTTTCACAATTTCACACGAACATTTGTTGCGTGAATGCGAAAATCAGTCAAAAAAGATGTTTTGAATTTATGCAATAGTTATGATTTTAGGTCCAAAATATGGTTTTACCCCCTCTTCGCCCCCCCCCCCCCCCCGCAATGATGGCGTTCTGGGGGCGAAAACATCTCGCTATGTATTTGCTAGGTTAAGATAGTTTAGTTGGCATTAGAAGTGATGGTAGTAATGGTGGGATTGATGGTGATAGTAGTGATGATGGTGATAATAGTAGTGATGATGGTTGTAGTTGTATTGATGATGATGAGTGTAGTGATGATGATGACAGTAGTAGATATGATGGTGACAGTAGTAGATATGATGGTGACAGCACTAGTAGTAGTGATGATGGTCATAGTAGTAGTGATGATGGTGACAAGTAATGATGATAGTTGTAGTGATAATAATGACAGTAGTGATGATGGTAGTGACGATGGTGTGAGTATTAGTGATGATGGTGAGTATTAGTGATGATGGTAAAAGTTGTAGTGATGATCATAGTAATGGTGATGATGGCAGTAGTAGTGATGATGGTGACAGTAGGATACATGATGGTAATACTTGTTACAGTAGTAATGATGATGGTTATAGGAGTAGTGATGATATTAACAGTAGTAATTATGATTGTAAGATGGTGATGATAGTAGTAATGATGGTTGATGGTTGTAGAGTATCAATGATGATAGTAGTGATTAAGATGATAGTG
The DNA here is from genome assembly GCA_032716605.1 of Paralithodes platypus. Classification (NCBI taxonomy): domain Eukaryota; kingdom Metazoa; phylum Arthropoda; class Malacostraca; order Decapoda; family Lithodidae; genus Paralithodes; species Paralithodes platypus. The sequence goes on along the minus strand of CM064573.1, from coordinate 16,292,729 downwards.
ACAGTAGTAGTGATGATGATCATAGTAATGGTGATGATGACAGTAGTCGTGATGATTGTGGCAGTTGTAGTGATGGCAGTAGTAGTGATGATGGTGATTGTGATTGATGATGGTATTAGTAGTGATGATGGTAACCAATCGCAGAGTTGGGTATGCCGTTTTCATTTTGGGCAAAACGGCACGTCTACTTTATCATATAAGCCATTATCAACTCTGCGTAAGCAGAGTTTGGTATCGCCCCCCGTATAGTGGGTACCACCCGAAAAAAATGTCTGTCGTCGTCGTCGTTGTTGTCGTCCGTCTGTCCCGAAACTCCTAGACCGTTGGATGGATTTTCACCAAATTTCACACAAACATTTGTTGGGTGAATGCGAACGTCAGTCAAAAAAGATTTTTTTAATTTGTGCAATAGTTATGATTTTAGGTCCAAAATATGGTTTTCCCCCCCCCCCCCTCCCAGACCCCCCCACACCCCCTCTCCCAGACACCTCCAAAGCAAAGATGGCATTCTGGGGGCGAAAACATCTCGCTCGCATTTGCTAAGTTAAGTTAGTTTAGTTGGCATTAGAAGTGATGGTAGTAATAGTGGGATTGATGGTGATAGTAGTGATGATGGTGATAATAGTAGTGATGATGGTTGTAGTTGTATTGATGATGACAGTAGTAGATATGATGGTGACAGTAGTAGATATAATGGTGACAGTACATGTAGTAGTGATGATGGTCATAATGGTAGTGATGATGGTGACACGTAATGATGATAGTTGTAGTGATAATGATGACAGTAGTGACGATGGTGTGAGTATTAGTGATGATGGTGACTAGTAGTGATGATAGTGAAAGTTGTAGTGATGATGACAATAGTTGTGATGATATAAATCATAGTAATGGTGATGATGGCAGTAGTAGTGATGATGGTGATAGTAGGATACATGATGGTAATACTTGTGACAGTAGTAATGATGATGGTTATAGTAGTAGTGATGATGTTAACAGTAGTAATGATGATTGTAAGATGGTGGTGATGATAGTAGTAATGATGGTTAATAGTTGTAGTATCAATGATGATAGTAGTGATTAACAATTTGGTGCAACGTCTCGGGGGTTATTATGGTATTTTGTTTAAATATTATTGAGGTTTTTATTTGTTTTAGTCATTATCGAACAATGTGTATATAGTTAACCCATAGACTTGGAAAAACGCCTCTCCAAACCCCCTTCAAACTAAAAAAAAGTCCCCCAGACCCCTTTCAAGCTAAATGTGTACATTTTTCGGTAGAAAAATGTTCCGACCTAAGGCTGGTTTCTCCTGAATTGCGGGCTCGCTATCGCTCGCCCAAGAAAAATCGACACCTTATTGGGTTGAAGCATTATATAATCGCCAAACTAATGCGATGAAACTTCTTAAAATCTCCAAGCTAATGGAGCAAAACTGGGAGGGTCCAAATAGGCCCACCCTGCACCTAATAGGGTTGAGATGGTAGTGACAATGGTGACAGTCGTAGTGATGATGGTGAGAGTAGTAGTGATGATTGTAATTGTAGTAGTGATGATGATCATAGTAATAGTGATGATGACAGTAGTCGTGATGATTGTGGCAGTTGTAGTGATGATGGCAGTAGTAGTGATGCTTGTGATTGATGATGGTATTAGTAGTGATAATGGTAACCCATCGCAGAGTTGGGTATGCCGTTTTGATTTTGGGCAAAACGGCACGTCTACTTTATTACATAGTGTTTGCATTGTAAACTAAATCAGATTAATCGTACGATATATACAAGTCTGTAAAGAAATGCACATTTTGCTGTTCGTAAATATAACTCCCTTTGGCAATGATACTGCTTGTTTACTAACATGGAACATAACATTCACACACATATATATATATATATATATATATATATATATATATATATATATATATATATATATATATATATATATATATACAGTATATAGATGTATATGTATATATATATACTGTATATATATATATAATATTAAATCAGTTCGTGTGTCTGTCTGTCTGTGCGTTCTTAATAGGCGGCCGCAGTTTTGGACCTGGGGAGCTGAAACTTTGCATGTGGGTGTCAATTGACCTGGGTCAGGTCATAGAGGGGGCGAGGCCACGATCGGAGGTCGTTTCGAGGCCGAAATTGAAAAAAAAAAAAAAAAAAAAAATGCGGTTTGGGGCAGAAGGAGGCCTCCGATCGAAAAGGTGTATGGAACGAAAGTTGTTCGCAGCCTCTCAAAATAAGGGTACGGATGAGGTCAGATCCAAAATCGGAGGTCATTTAGCGGCCGCAATCGAGGTCGCCGTTTAATGAGGCACAGGGAGGTCGAGGCCGGTGATTATGGTAGTAGTAGTATTGTGATGATTGTGGTAGTAGTGATTGATGATGGTGATTATGGTAGTAGTAGTGGTGGTAGTACGCCGGGTACCCCTGCTAGTATATATCTATCTATATAATTATATATATATATATATATGTCGAGACTCTTAAGCACCTCGACAAATTAGGTTAAGTAGAGATACTGTAAGTTCAAATTTGGCGCCAGTATTAGGCTAAGCTATATATCTTTATAAAGGATACGTACTATTTCGTATTATGTTTATATGGGTTTATTATCCATAATTATATCGGGTTATCATTACAATTAATCCGGTATATCTTATAGATAGTTAAATGACGCATTGGTGGATATTAACTGCGTATGCGTAATTTTCGAGACTGGCGGGTTTACCGACGGGAACCCCAGACTCGCTTTTGCTACCATCTCAACAACACCTTCTCGCCGCTCTCACTACAAACCACCTGTTCATGCTAAGTCACTCTAATTCTTAATTCCTAGTGGCCACTATACCTTCTATCTATTCCTAATTCTATCCTTGAGCTATCCATCATTATCAACGATTAAAGTAAGTTAACTCTTAGAAGTTTATAGGTAAATTACACTTTGTTTACTCTTGAATTCTTATAATATACAGTATATATAATTATATATTATACAGTATATACGGTATACTGTATATATATATATATATATATATTTTGTTTTTCCTATGTGAATGAGAGGAGACAAAAGGCAGAACTGCCTGCAGCGAGTGCCTCCCCTAGAGTTGAAAGAGTGACATGGCCAAAATCAAGGGACGTTCGAGCTATAATGCCTGGACACACGGAGTTTCAAGCAATTTAAGTCATAGGAAGAGGGAAAGACTGATTCTGGGAGAGAGTTCCCGAGCTCAGCAGTTGAATAGAAGAAAGTCTGAGAAAAGCGTTTCACTCTTGGGTTGGAGAGTTGCACAGACTAGGGATGGGATTGTGTTGCAAGACGGGTACTATGTACCCTACGTAGAGGAGGTGGTATACACTGGGAAAGTTACGAGGAACACTGATTATTGTAGTAGCGATAGAATAGCGAGAGAGATGCAACATTGCGGCGAAGAGAGAGAGAGATTGCAGAGAGTTGGTGAGTGGACGGGAGTTAATAGTACGAAAGGCTTTCCTTTCTACTTTGTCTATGAGTGCGGTGTGAGAGGATCCTTCCCACACTGTCACACATGTGAACAATACTCAATACAAGAACGCACTGTGCCCCTGTACAGAGCAAGAAGCTGCGAAGGGGTAAAGAACCCCAGCTTCTGGGAGGCTGCCTTAGCAAGACTGGTAATATGGTCCTTCCAAGTGAGAGCAGAAGAAAAAGAGACACCGAGAATATTGAGAGAAGATGAAGGATTGATTTCTGTATTATTGAAGAATAAGAGATAGTCCTCTGGAGCTTCCGGACGGGTAGTAAGATGGATACATTGGGTCTTGGAAGCATTAAATGCAACAAGGTATTCTCTACCCAAATGGGAAATAGTAGCTAGATCAGAAGATAAGTGTTCTATGGCTTCATTACGTTTGTCTTTAAGGGATTGCTGGCTGGGGCGTTCTGGAAAACTAATTAAGTAGTGTAAGGTAGAGTCATCTGCGTATGAATGGATGGGACTGGATGTACAGTTGAGAAGATCATTTATGAAAATTAGAAAGAGAATAGGAGATAGGACAGAACCCTGAGCAACACCGGAGTTGATAGAATGAGGAAGTGAGTGATGGCCGTCCACAACCGCATTTATGGAACGGCCGGAAAGGAAATTAGAGACAAAGGCACAGATGGAGGGATAGAAACCGAAGGAGGGTAGTTTAGAAATTAAAGATTTGTGCCAGACTCTATCGAAGGCCTTCGATATGTCTAGTGCAAAAGAAAAGTTCTCACCGAAGTCCCGAAAGGAGGATGACCATGAGTTAGTAAGATATGAACGAAGATCACCAGTAGAGCGACCCTTAAGGAAGCCATACTGGCAATCTGAGAGCAGATTATGAGAAGAGAAATGCTTAAGAAATTTGGAAGCAAGAACAGTTTCAAAAACTTTAGAGATACAAGAGATGAGAGCAATTGGACGATAATTGAAGGGTTGAGAGCGGTCAACCTTCATTGGGACAGGCTGAATGAGAGCAAACTTCCAGCAAGAAGGGAAGACGTTAGAGGAGAGACAGAGACGAAAGAGTTTGCCTAGGCAGGGGGTCAGCACGGAAGCAAAGTTTTTGAGTACAACAGGAGGAACACCGTCCGAACTGCACACCTTCTTAGTAGTAAGCCCAGAGAGGGTAGAAAGTACATTTATGGAAGAGATTAGGATATTAGGCATAAGTAGAAGAGAGGGGGGTGGAGAGGGAGGAATAGCCCCGGAATCATCCAAGGTGGAGTTTCTAGCAAAGAAATTTAGCAAAGAGCTCAGCTTTGTCAGAGGAAGAAGTGATATTTGTGCCATCAGAGTTAAGTAGAAAAGGGGAGGGAAAGACGAGGAAGAAAAATTGTTGGAAAGGTCTTTGGCTAGATGCCAGAAAGCTTGGTAAGAGCTAGAGTTGGATAGTTCACTGCATTTATTATTGATTAACCCTTAAAGATCGGGGGCGGACTGAAGTCCGCCTCCAATTTGCAGCAAGTTAGGAGCATTATTAAGGCTTTTAATGGGTTAAAATCGAGTGCAAATGGCCGGGAGCGCAGCGGGCCAGACAACCGACTCCCAGGGCTTACCGCCGCCCTCATGTTACCTGTGTTCTCGAGAGGCCAGCAGTGTAGCCAGTAGTGAGCATAGCTGGGAAAAATATGCCACTATACGCTAAACTCCCATGTTACTGGTATCACTGTATGAGAACCACGAGTGCTACGTAGCTCGTTCTGGTCTCATTTTGAAGCTTTTAGCGCCTATTTTTTTGCTGAATACATTTCTTTTCATGCAGATACTTGATTTATCATTCAGGAGGGCCTAAATATGCCCAAATAAGCCCAAAACCCCCCGCTTAAACAAGGGTTAAAGAGTGCTTGGCAAGTCGGAGAACAGATTTGGCTTGATTCCGGGCAGAAACATAGGAAGAATGAGATTCTTGAGTTTTAAGGCGTCGGTACCGTTTGAATGCTTCCTCCTTATTGTGGACAGCAGTAGAACAAGCATGAGTAAACCAAGATTTGTTTGCATTAAACTGAGAGAAAGAAAATGGAATGTACGCTTCCATGCCCGAGAGGATTACCTCGGTAATGCGTTCAGCACTCTCCTCGGGTCCTCGGCCACGAAAGCAGAAGTCATTCCATGGGAAATCAAAGAAGTACTGCCGGAGATCCTCCCAGTCGGCAGCGCCAAAGTGCCACAAGCACCACCAGCTGGGAAGATCGGGTGGCCGTACTGAAGAGATAGGACAGGCGACGGAGATAAGTTTATGGTCGGAGGAGCCTAAAGGAGAGAAAAGATTGACAGTATTAGAAGAAGGGTTAGAAATCAGAAATAAGTCAAGAATGTCGGGCCGATCTCCAAAGCGATCTGGGATACGGGTGGCTTGCTGGACCAGTTGCTCTAGGTCATTTATGATAGAAAAGACGTAGGCTTGTTCACTAGGTTGGTCAGTAGTGTGAGAGGAGAGCCGTTGGCGATGGTGAACGTTGAAATCTCCTAAGATGGAGATTTCTGCGAAAGGAGAGATAGATAGAATATGTTCCACTTTTGAAGTTAGATAGTCAAATAATTTGAGATAGTCAGAAGAATTAGGGGAGAAATAAACAATGCAGAAATATTTATTTTGAGAGTTACAAGAAAGCTTTAGCCAGAGAGTTGAGAATTCAGAAGGGTCAAAGTTGGTAACACGAGAGAAAGCAAGATTGTTGCGTACATAGATGCTCGAACGTCCCTTGATTTTGGCCGTGTCACTCTTTCAACTCTGGGGGAAGCACTCGATACAGGCAGTTCTGCCTTTTGTCTCCCTCACTCACATAGAAAAAACAATAAAAAACATCCACCTTTGGCTTGAAGCTGAGGATAGAGATAGTATGAGGATACAGAAAAGGGTTTGCTGTCAGTAGTCCTAGACAACTGGGTTTCGGTGAGAAAGAGAAGATCAGGGTTGGCAGAGGAGAAGTGGTATTCCATAGAGAGGAAGTTAGAGGATAGGCCACGAATGTTTCAAAAATTGATAGTAAGAGTAGAAGGGGGTGGTCCAGAGCATTTTGGCGAGTCGCTGCCAGGGGCCAGACCAATGGGGGCATTTCTGGTCCTCCCCCTTGGGGACATCATTCTTTTGGAAAAAGGTAGTGTAGTATGTAAGGTGTTTGTAGTATAATGAATTGGTAGGAGGAGAAGGTGTTTCGGAGGGCAGGCTGGGGTTGCCCTCAATATTGATGAGGCACAGAAAGGATCAGCTAGGGAGGCCAGGTGGTAAAACATGAGTTCCAGCTGTCCTTATCAGTCACCTAGCACTCCCCGGGAGAACCGCCCTGTTCGACTGGTGCTTACAGCCTCCTCCTAGCAATTCTGAAGTTGGAATTCCCAGTCCCTACCTCCAGGGTCTCTCTGCGCCACAAAGTGACGGGCGGTGGGGTCGCCACATCCCTACGCCGATCAACTGTCCTACTTTTCCTTCTGGGGGCGGGTGGCTAGGAATCCTCCTCCTCTTGTAGACTTCACCTACTAGACGAGACAGAGAAACAGGTGAGGGAATGCTAAAGTGGTCTCAAACCCTAAAAACTGGAACTTTAAATGTTCGGTCACTGTCTTGAATCGGCCATCCCTAGCTATGGGGTTGGAGCATCAGTATATACATGCATACATACATATTTAACCAGGGGATATATTATACAAAAATATATATTCAAATGATGAGTAAAGGAAAGCATAAATATATCTTATGTTATATAAATTGTATAATTAATACATCTTAGATATACACCTAAATGTGGATTATAAATTCAGTCTTGGAGTTAATGATTAGGGAGATAACTAAAATGGAGACTTACAGCAATAGAGGTTATATGGGGCTTGTTCAATACTAAGTTTATAAGTTAGGTTTAGAGTACAAGATTGACATGGATTGATATAAGTGTTGAGTGGGATGTGAGCTATGAGAGGAATTGGGAGTAACCTTCCTCCACAGTGCCCTAGGGGAGAGTGATATATCTTGTCTTGTCACAGAGTGAGCTTAGGCAGTCGCTAGGGGAAAGTGAAATGTCAGCAAGAATGGAACGGGGCCTTGTTATAAGAATTCACACATTCTGTCTTGTGTAAGAGGGAAAAGTTGTTTACATAACGTGTTTATAAAATGTAAGTATAAACAATTAAAATAAATATGTCAGTGTGATCAGCTTAACGTAAGGATTATGAATGTGAAGTTAAATATGGAATTATCTGAAGGGGTTAATAGGATTATTATGTTCCTTCCAACAACCAACCATACTCCTAAAATCGATTAATGAAATTTACAAACATATGTGGCAGTCCGTGGACTCGAACCCAGGATGCTCACACCGAAAATCAACACCTTATACATCGCACCACGAAGACAGTTAAAGGTTGGTGGACACTGCCTACGATTTATTATGCAACTTCGAATCCTGCATATCAATCTAAGCATGTACACACATCCCAACTGCAACTCACGTAGGCTATGCATATGTGAATGGAAAGAGCAATTAATGGGGCCTTAACCACTTAGGGAAGTCCTCTCGATAAATTACTCCTGAACCAATATCAATTATTATGTTCCTTCCAACAACCAACCATACTCCTAAAATAGATTAATGACATTTACAAACACATGTGGCAGTCCGTGGACTCGAACCCAGGATGCTCACACCGAAAATCAACACCTTATACATCGCACCACGAAGACAGTTAAAGGTTGGTGGACACTGCCTACGATTTATTATGCAACTTCGAATCCTGCATATCAATCTAAGCATGTACACACATCCCAACTGCAACTCACGTAGGCTATGCATATGTGAATGGAAAGAGCAATTAATGGGGCCTTAACCACTTAGGGAAGTCCTCTCGATAAATTACTCCTGAACCAATATCAATTATTATGTTCCTTCCAACAACCAACCATACTCCTAAAATCGATTAATGAAATTTACAAACACATGTGGCAGTCCGTGGACTCGAACCCAGGATGCTCACACCGAAAATCAACACCTTATACATCGCACCACGAAGACAGTTAAAGGTTGGTGGACACTGCCTACGATTTATTATGCAACTTCGAATCCTGCATATCAATCTAAGCATATACACACATCCCAACTGCAACTCACGTAGGCTATGCATATGTGAATGGAAAGAGCAATTAATGGGGCCTTAACCACTTAGGGAAGTATATAAGTGGTTAATCTATAATAATGGCATTACGATAGGGCAGACTGGGAGGGTCTTCAAAATTTCTTTATTGATATTCCCTGGACCTCTTTTTTGTTTAATGATGCACACTCCACCTTGAGCCACATACAATATTTTATAAAAATTGGAATGGAAACTTTTATTCCTCATCAAAAGTACAGTAAAAGATCTAATTCACCTAAATGGTTTGACCATAATTGTGCTAGAGTAACTGAACAAAAAGCAATAGCCTACAATGCATACACAAGATCAAAAACACATGAAGCCTTTAATTTCTTTAGAAACATCAGAAATCATGCCAAAATTTTATTAAATCTAACTAAATCAAACTTTCTCCACAAGCAGGCAAATAAACTTCTAAATAATCCAAATGATAACAACATATTTTGGTCTACTCTTAACTCATTCAAATCCAACTTCACTACTGTTTCATCCATTCCACCATTAAAATCTCCGACTGGCAATCTTGTAAGTGACCCACGAGGTAAAGCTAACCTTCTTGCGGATATTTTCTCCACCAACTCAACCTTAGATGAAATCAATCAAGATGTCCCTGTACTTAATTTTAATTCACCTGAAATTCCCTCACTTAAGATCCACACCAGACATGTCAAAACTATTTTGCAGAATCTCTCAGTAGATAAAGCTCCTGGTCCAGATGAAATTCCTCCAATAGTACTTAAGAATTGCTCCTTGGTGCTCGCTCCTGTATTGGCAAAATTATTCCGTCTGTGTACTCATACCTCATGCTTCCCAGCATCCTGGAAAGAAGCAAACATCCATCCAGTTCCTAAAAAAGGTGCCTCTTCAGATCCATCAAACTACAGACCAATAGCTATAACTTCCACTCTTGGTAAAGTCTTTGAAATTATATTAAATAATCATATAATTAAGCATCTTGAGAATAATCAATTAATCAGTGATAGGCAATATGGTTTTAGACGATGTCGATCAACTGCAGACATTCTTTTGCCTTCTTACACATCAAATCAACCAAGCTACAGACCAACATGGTGAAACACATACAATATGTGGTATATGTGGTATATATGTGGTACAATATATCAAAGGTATTTGATAGAGTCTGGCATCAATCCTTATTGTCGAAGATGTCACACTATGGCCTTGCATCATTAGTTCCACTAATTTCTTCTTATCTTCATAACAGAAAAATACGTGTAATGGTAGATGGCCTATATTCTCAATTTCACTCAATAAATGCTGGTGTTCCCCAGGGATCAGTGTTGGCCCCAACTCTGTTCCTCATTCATATCAATGATCTCATATCTACCACTCATAATCCAATACATTCCTGCGCAGATGACTCAACACTCCACAGTCCCTTCAAATTTACCAATTCTTTCACCCAACCCGATCTTATAAATTCAAAAATAAACACTGCAATTTCTCTGAACCAAGACCTTTCTAGAATCAATGAATGGGGACAAAAGAATCTAGTTTCCTTTAATGCACAGAAAACCAAGTACATTCAATTTTCTAACCGACAGAATCTCACTGACTCCCATATAATTTTTAATAATGTAAAATTAATATTCCCACTTCCCCTAGTATTGATATTCTCGGTGAAACATTAACTACTAACCTGAGCTGGACACATTATGTTAGAAGAATTGCTAAGAATGCCTCTAAAATACTGGGGCTCCTGTACAGAGTTCGAGAATTCTTCACTGACGAGCAGTTGGCCGTAATATATAAAAGTCATGTGCGTTCTCAGATGGATTACTGTTCACCTCTGTGGAGTGGAAGTGGAGTGGTTGCATTGAGGCAGTTGGACAAAATTCAAAATAAAGCTATTAGCTTAATCAATAACCCTGCAATCACACAGGACCTTCCCACATTATCCATACGAAGAAACGTTGCATTCCTTGCATTATTCTACAGATATTTTCACAGCAATTGTTCTGAGGAACTTGCTTCAATTGTGCCGCCTCTCCACATCTTTCCCCGTAGAACTAGGGCAGCTGAAAGCGCCCATGAATTTACACTTTCTCCTCCACAATGCAGAACTTCTTCTTATCAAAATTAATTTATCCCCAGAACTACTACTCTTTGGAATTCACTTCCCTCGAGTTGCTTTCCACAAACTTACAATCTACAACAGTTTAAATCCAGTTGTTACAAACATATTATGAATGGAGGATGCCTTTAGGCACATGGACCTTTTTTGTTTTATCTGTGTTTTTCCTTCCTCCGTTCATTGTCTCTTAAAAAAAAAGAAAAAAAAAGGGTGCAATACATATATATAAAATCATATATACATATATAATTATATATAATATATATATACAGTATATAATATATATATATATACAGTATATATACAGTATATAATATATATATATATATATATATATATATATATATATATATATATATATATATATATATTATATATATATATCTATATATATATAATATATATATAAATTATATACAGTATATATATATATATATATAAGGAAGGTCAAAACAAAATCATACTGTAACATTATTTATTGCCAACACTTCAGCACGGACATAAGTCATTCTCAAGCCTAGAAATAGACATAGAAAACCTTAATTATTAAAATCTAAAACGTTCACTATACATTGAATATATAAAAACTTGAAAAGGTGCGATAATTGAACTATATTCTGTTTCTTTTAACTGTCGATAAATGGAATCCCTTAGCAGGTAATTTCTTGATACTTAATGGAAAAAATATGGAACTAATGTCCCTGCATCATATTAAGACCTATCTATCTGTGTTGAGTGGTACTTGAAAAGTAGACAGAATGGATAAAAAACACCATCTGAGGAAGAGCACTTTATTGACAACGTTTCGCAGATAGCTTCATCAGGTCACTAACAAATGTTATGGTACATAGGAGACCTTAAATATCCGTCCAGAGAGGTGGCGGGGGAGGAGTGGGAGGTGGGGGTTGGGAGGGAGGAAGGAGGCAGGATAGGGAGGGGGCAGAAGCATGGGGGGAGGGGAGGCGGAGCCTATATATGGGTCAAATACATCAGTAGGAACTAGCAAAAACAGACATACAAACATCCGTACAGGGTAACAACTCTACTAGTACAAAATAATAAAAATAACTATAACAATAATAATAATAATAAAAAATAATAATAACAATAATAATAATAAAAATAATAATAATATTAATAATAATATTAATAATAATACAGATGATAATATTAATCGTAACAATTATAATGAAAACAGTGAAGATAGTGCTAATATAATTTATAGTGGTACAGTACTAGCAATAAAGAACATAGAGAGAGAGAGAGAGACGCCGTGATCCCCGAAGGGGTGGCCACGAAAGAACCACCCCATGCACCTCTGTCCACAGTCAGTCGATGCCCCTCCTCCCAACCAGCACCGCCTTCATCCATATATTTCCTCACTCCATCCTTCCACCTCTCTTTCGGTTTACCTCTCCCTCTCTGTCCTTCCACCTCGCACTCGTACACCCTCTTAGTCATTCTCTCGCTTCCCATACGTTTCATATGGCCGCACCATTTCAAGGTGTTCCTTTTCACACTTTTCAGCACATCTACCTCCACACCACACCTCCTTCTTACTTCCTCATTCGTCAGTCTATCCCTCCATGTAACTCTGCACACACTTCTCAAGTAACTCATTTCCACCTCTCTCACTCTTGGTCTGAGTCTCTCCACCAACGTCCATGCTTCGCTTCCGTAAGTCAGTCAGAGTCGGGATTACCACACTGTCATGCAAGGACTTCTTTACTTCCATTCTGACCACCCTATTTCTTGTTACTGCTTTCAACGTTCCTACAACCCTCTTCCCCTGTTGCACCCTCTCCCGCACTTCTTCATCCATAGTCCCATCTTTACTCAACACACTGCCCAGATACTTAAATGAGCTGACAATCTCCATAGCATGACCGTTCAACTTCACCTCACAGTCTGTGGCTTCGAAGACCATAACCTTTCTCTTCCCTGCATTTACCTTCAGATTCCATTTTTCGCACACTGTTCCAAACATATTTACCAGACCCTGCAACTCCCATTCATTATCGCTCATCAGAACTGTATAATCAGCAAACAGCAGTACAAGTACCCCGTGGGGGTAAGGGAATAGAATATGCTCCACATGCCTCCTGTGTGTCATAAGAGGCGAATAAAGAGTTTGGGTCGGTGGGCTTGCGACCCCCAACCCGTGAAAAATACTTACTGCAACGAAGAACGAACGAACAGCTTCAGATGTGGACGGACCTAGTGTTGACGAACCCGACCGAATATGGACAATCTTAGAATAGCGACTTGGAATGTGAGAGGCGTGAATGATGACACAAAAGAGAGAGAGAGGTCCTGGAAGTGTTAGTGAATGCCAGGCTGGATGTATTTGGAATGACAGAGACCAAAGGGAGGGGTACAGATGTGAGAAAGTGGGAGTGTGGAATGGGTGTGTGTGCTGGAGTGGGTGAGGAAGTAGCGAGAAAAGGTGCGTGTTTGTTTGTAAGTAACAAATAGAAGGAGCGTGTAAGAGGTTTCAAGGATTATGTGGGTGAGAATAAAAGTAGGAATACAAACGTGAGTGATTGTGTGTGTCTATGCTCTGATAGAGGATAAACCTGTAAGAGAGAAAGAGGAGTTCTGGGTGAATGTGGAGGCGTGCCTGGATATGTTTGGCAAGAATGAAATAATATTTCTGATTGGGGATATGAATTGGAAGGTAGGTGATAAGAAAGTTGAGGTGAATGGGAATGGTAGTGCACTTGTGGACGTATGTGTGGGGAGGAGGCTGTGGATGGCCAACACCTTCCAACACAGAATGATACACAGGTACACATGGAAAGTGGTGTGGAGGAAGAAGGATAAGGATAAGACAGTGGTGGAACAAAAGGCACTAATTGATTATATATGTGTGGATGAACAAATGAATAAATCTGTGATGGATGCTAGGGTGTATAGGGGTATTGGAGGGGGTTTGTCTGACCATTATGTAGTAGTAGCTAAAATTAGGATACAAAAGAAGTGGGTGAGGAGAGCTGGAGGGAGGCAAGAGAAAGGTGGAATGGCAAGGAGGGTGGAGAGGCTACAGGAGGAGGAAATCAGGGAAGAGTACAGGAGAGCAGTAGAAAGACGACTAGGTAGGTTTGACATGGAAGGTATGGAGGAAGTGGAGGAAATGAGCAAAGTGTTTAAGGAAGAGATCTGTGCAGCATGTGAAGAGGTGTGTGGAGTGAGGAGAAGAGGGAGGGGAATGAAAGGGTACAGCATGGTGGACAGAAGAGGTAAAAATAGCTGTGGACGACAAGAAGAAAGCAAATAGAGAGTGGTTGGGTAGTAGAGGGAATGAAGATTTGAAAGGACAGAAATGATTGAGGTACGTGGAGAAAAAGAGAGTGGTGAAGAGAGTAGTGAAGGAAAGTAAGAGAAGAGTAGATGAGGAATTTGGAAGGAATCTGAGTGCAAAATGGAGGGAGTGTAAGAAACTTCTGGAAAGAAGTCAATAAAGTTAGGGAAGGTAGCAAGGGAAACAGTAAGGGTGTGAAAAATAAGAATGGGCGAGTGCTAGCCGAGAAGCAAGAGAGAGTCGAAAGATGGAGGGAGTACTTCAATGAATTACTAAATGCAAGGAATGAAGCGCCAGCAAACATAGTTGGACGGGGTATGGGAGGGAGAAAAAGAGAAGTAGTGGAGGAGGAGGTGGGTATCAGGAGGTCAGAAGTGTGTGAAGCCATGAAAAGAGTGAAGTTGGGGAAAGTACCAGGAATAGATGGAGAGTGTGGGGAAATGCTGAGGCCTGGTGGTGAGATAGTGATTGAATGGGTATGGGAAATGTGCAAACTAGCATGGGAGAAGTGAAGAGTATGTATGAGGGTGCGAAGGCGGAAGTACGAGGGGAGAATGAGCAGAGTGAGTTCTTTGATCTGAATGTTGGGTTGAAACAGGGGTGTGTGATGTCCCTGTGGTTGTTTACTGTATTTATAGGTACAAAGGAGTACAAAGGAAATCAAGCAACAACAGATCTAGTGACCCTTCTAGGTTGCTTGTCCTCCAAAACACTGAGGATCAAGTGTCCAAACAGTGGTTTAGAGTGGGTAAGGGAACATTGGAAAGGGAATTACTGCCCTGGAACTAATGTCCGTGGCAGGATTAGGAAGTTAGTAGAGGACAGATGGGTTAGTAACTGAGGAGGGGATAAAATAAAGTTATTCATTTACAAACGCAGTTAGTCGCGGGTTTGATGAGAGATATTTGTCTAGGCGGAGTTTAAATGAATCAACGGTGATGCAGTCTATAACGTTTCGGGGAAGCCCATTCCACAAGTTGACAACTCGATTGAAGAAGAAATTCTTAGATTCGTGCGAGTTAAATGATTTACCAATAATTTTGCAACCGTTTCCCCGCGTGTAATTAGATTGGTCGATAGTGAAGTACTTACTACAGTTCATATTGTCGATGCCTTTGATGATTTTGAACACTTGAATTAAGTCACCTCTTAATCTCCGCTGGGTTAAAGGAAATAGATTTAATTCTCTAAGACGCTCTTCGTATGGTTTATTGGCTAGGTATCATTTTGGTAACTCTACGTTGAACTCGTTCTAGCTTGTTTATATCTTTTTGGTAATAAGGGCACCAGGATTGAACGCAGTATTCCAGAAGAGGGCGGACTAAGGAATTGTAAAGGGTTAGGATAACTTCTTTGGATTTATGCTCAAATTACCTGCCTATAAAGCCAATTATTTTGTTTGCCTTCTTAACAACTTCTGAACATTGTTGACTCGGTTTTAGGTTACTCGATATTGTTACTCCCAGATCGGTTTCTCTGTTTACATTCTTAAGCTGAGTGCCAATCATCGAATAGTTTGCTTTCTCATTTAGGTATCCGACATGTAGTACTTTACATTTATCCGCATTGAAACTCATTTGCCAAATTTGGGCCCAACATGACAATTTATCTAGATTGTGTTGCATATCGTCAACTTGTTCTTTTGAGAGTACGCTATTTGCAATTTTTGTATCGTCAGCAAATTTTGAGATTGTGCAGGTGAGACCCTCATCTATGTCGTTGATGTAAATTAGAAAGAGAATTGGTCCTAGTACCGATCCCTGGGGTACCCCGCTACTTACATTGGTCCATTTAGATGCCTTACCGTTTATGACTACCCTTTGCTTTCTGTTGCTGAGCCAATTTTCTATCCATTTCAACACACCGTCTTGTATTCCATGCGCTTTTAGTTTTAGCAGTAAACGTTTGTGGGGAACTTTGTCAAAGGCCTTTTGAAAATCAAGGTATATAATATCTACAGCTTTACTCTCATCGTAGAGGTTGAGGATATCGTGGAAGAAGTCTAAGAGGTTTGTTAAACAGGAACGTTTTTTACGAAAGCCGTGTTGAGTATCTTTAAGTATGTTATTTTCCTCTAAGTGACTTACGAGTCTGTCTCGTATGACCGTTTCTAGCATTTTACATACAACTGAGGTTAAGCTAATTGGACGATAGTTACTGGGTAGGGATTTGCTGCTTTTTTGAATATCGGTGTTACGTTGGCTAGCTTCCACTGATCAGGCATAGTTCCAGACTGCAAGGATTTATTGAATAGTAATGTCAGTGGTTTGGAGAGCTCATTCTTAGCTTCCTTTAGAACTCTAGGCGAGATTGTATCAGGTCCTGGCGTTTTATTTACCTTGAGTTTATCTAAACAATTCAATACTTCTCTCTCTGTAACGGTGATATTGCTTAGAACATCTGAATTATCAATCTGAATCGGCGATGGTGTAGGGATATCACTGAGGTCTTCTGTTGTAAAAACTGATGCAAAGAAGGTATTGAGGGCATTACTCATTTGTACTTCGTCTTTGGTGTATTCTCCTTTTTCATCGACTAACGGTCCAACAGTTGAAGTAACTACTTTTTTCTTTCTGATATAACCATAGAATTCTTTCGGGTTTGTTTTACTTTGATTCGCAATATGTAACTCTAAGGTCTTTTTACTTTGCTTAATTAACTTTTTGGCTTTGCGTCGTAGCTCTACAAATTTCACCCGTTCTTCGACATTTTGTGAGGATTTTAATATATCATTAGCAAATTTTTTAGCAAGCAGGCAGTTTGAAATATCTTTATTCCACCATTTGGGCTTATTATTATGGCCTGGACGCCGTATTTTGGATGGTATGCAGTCTTGCACTGCTTTTAGGTAAGTGGTTTCGAATAACTTCCAAGATGTATTTATGTCGTTATTGTTAATTAAAAAGCTCCAGTCAGTTTCTTTAAACATAGCTCTAAGTTTATGGAGGTTTGCTTTCTTGAAATTAGGGACTTTTTTCGATGCTACTATTTGGTTCGTTACTAGTAAACTTTAAAGTGAAAGTTATCGTACGATGGTCGCTGTTACTGAATTAATCACCAACATTCAAATTCTCTATCAATTCTTCTTTTGTTGCAAGTACAATGTCAAGAACGTTATTACCACGGGTCGGCGTTCGAACAAATTGATAAAGCGAACTCTCTTGCAAGTTCGTATACAAGTCATGTCCGGAGTGTGAAGTAAGAGTATTGCCCCACTTGGTCACAGGTAAATTAAAGTCGCCAAAAATTACGGTATCTTGTGAGTTACTTACATCTGCAATTTGTTCGTAAATTTCTCGGTCAGTTTGCACTGATTGAGCTGGAGGTCTGTATATTAACGCAAGTATTATTTTTGTACCTTTATTATTCTTTATTAGCACAAAAGATGTGTCGACGTTCACAATTTGAGGTTTTGACACGAGGGTCGGGTTAAGACTTTCTTTGATATAAAATAAAACGCCACCTCCATTTTTATTTATTCGGCTGTTCTCAAACATTACATAACCGGGAAGTGAATACTCTGCTAAAAAGTCTCTATCTTCTGTATTGAGCCAAGATTCTCAATACAGTAGGGGTAGGCAGCCCCGCCCAGGGAAGTACTACCGCTAAGGCTTCGGGAGACTCAGGGAATAGCCTGAATTCCATTTTCTCTCCCAGGCCTTGGTAGCTGGATACATATCTTTCTGCCTCACACATCAGGGGTATCAGGAAAACCCTCTTTATATAACATACACATCCAACTTCACGACATTGCCCTACATCGCTATCCTCTATCCATGAAACACTACTCTTCCCACTACATATCATACATGTAACACCATACACTTACCTAATAAATATGGCAGTACAATTGTAAAGAGCAAACCTGGTGGTCCTTCGGATATCCACCCCGGCAGGGTTGGGTCATTGACACAGGGCCCTCCCGGTCGTCATCATGCGACTGTGTCAAGAGCATTGCAACGTCCCAAAGCTGCTCGTCGGTGCAGCTTTTTCTTTAGTAATATAAGGGGACTTCACTCTAACATCAATTCTGTACACCAATTTCTTCAAGCAGAATCCCCTACTCTCCTTTTTTTGACAGAGACTCAAGTAACATCCACATCTGACACGTCTAGATTTAATTTTCCAGGTTATCAACTGCTCCAAAATTTCAGACCTAAAGGAGGTGTATGTTGCTTCGCAAAATCTGAAATTGAAGCTGGAGGAGGTTACTAGTTTCAATTGTCCCTATTTTGATTATTCTATATACAAATTAATTTCTGCTGGTAAATTTAAAAACATATGTTGCATCTACCGTTCCCCAAATACTCCTCCAGAGCAAAGTCTTTTTGATTTTCTGTCCTCACAACTCAGTGTCCTCAACTTAAATGCTTCTTCTGAAATCACTGTGTTGGGTGATTTTAATGTCCATAATGTTGAAAGGCTCACTCATTCAGCCAGGACTGATGATGCTGGTCTTGAATGTGAGCTATTTGCAGACTCATTTAATCTCACTCAACTAGTCAACCAACCCACCCGTGTACCAGATAATCCTAATCATAATTCCCACCTACTGGACTTACTTTTAACAACCAATTCAGAAAATTATGATGTTACAGTGAGGTCCCCGCTTGGATCTTCTGATCACTGTCTGATACAGGCCACCTGTCTATCACCTACCACACCTTCCCACTCTGAACCTGCTTTGGTGACTAAATGGCATTACGGTAGGGCAGACTGGGAGGGTCTTCAAGGTTTCTTTATTGATATTCCCTGGACCTCTTTCTTTTCTAATGATGCACACTCCACCTTGAGCCACATACAAGATTTTGTAAAAATTGGAATGGAAACTTTTATTCCTCATCAAAAGTACAGTAAAAGATCTAATTCACCTAAATGGTTTGACCATAATTGTGCTAGAGTAACTGAACAAAAAGCAATAGCCTACAATGCATACACAAGATCAAAAACACATGAAGCCTTTAATTACTTTAGAAACATCAGAAATCATGCCAAATGCCAAAACTGTATTAAACCTAACTAAATCAAACTTTCTCCACAAGCAGGCAAATAAACTTCTAAATAATCCAAATGATAACAAAATATTTTGGTCTACTCTTAACATTCAAATCCAACTTCACTACTGCTTCATCCATTCCACCATTAAAATCTCCGACTGGCAATCTTGTAAGTGACCCACGAGGTAAAGCTAACCTTCTTGTGGATATTTTCTCCACCAACTCAACCTTAGATGAAATCAATCAAGATGTCCCTGTACTTAATTTTAATTCGCCTGAAATTCCCTTACTTAAGATCCACACCAGACATGTCAAAACTATTTTGCAGAATCTCTCAGTAGATAAGGCTCTTGGTCCAGATGAAATTCCTCCAATAGTACTTAAGAATTGCTCCTTGGTGCTCGCTCCTGTATTGGCAAAAAATTTCCGTCTGTGTACTCATACCTCATGCTTCCCATTACCCTGGAAAGAAGCAAACATCCATCCAGTTCCTAAAAAAGGTGCCTCTTCAGATCCATCAAACTACAGACCAATAGCTATAACTTCCACTCTTGGTAAAGTCTTTGAAATTATATTAAATAATCACATAATTAAGCATCTTGAGAATAATAAATTAATCAGTGATAGGCAATATGGTTTTAGACGATGTCGATCAACTGCAGACATTCTTTGCCTTCTTACATATCAAATCAACCAAGCTACAGACCAACATGGTGAAACACATACAATAGCACTGGATATATCAAAGGCATTTGATAGAGTCTGGCATCAATCCTTATTGTCGAAGATGTCACACTACGGCCTTGCATCATTAGTTCCACTAATTTCTTCTTATCTTCATAACAGAAAAATATGTGTAATGGTAGATGGCCTTTATTCTCAATTTCACTCAATAAATGCTGGTGTTCCCCAGGGATCAGTTTTGGCACCAACTCTGTTCCTCATTCATATCAATGATCTCATATCTACCACTCATAATCCAATACATTCCTACGCAGATGACTCAACACTCCACAGTTCCTTCACATTTACCAATTCTTTCACCCAACCCGATCTTATAAATTCAAAAACAAACGCTGCAATTTTTCTGAACCAGGACCTTTCTAGAATTAATGAATGGGGACAAAAGAATCTAGTTTCCTTTAATGCACAGAAAACCAAGTACATTCAATTTTCTAACCGACAGAATCTCACTGACTCCCATATATTTTTTAATGATTTAAATATTCCCACTTGCCCTAGTATTGACATTTTCGGTGTAACATTAACTACTAACTTGACCTGGACACATTATGTTAGAAGCATTGCTAAGAATGCCTCTAAAAAACTGGGACTCCTGTACAGAGTTCGAGAATTCTTCACTGACGAGCAGTTGGCCGTAATATATAAAAGTCATGTGCGTTCTCAGATGGATTACTGTTCACCTCTGTGGGGTGGAAGTGCAGTGGTTGCATTGAGGCAGTTGGACAAAATTCAAAATAAAGCTATTAGATTAATCAATAACCCTGCAATCACACAGGACCTTCCTACATTATCCATACGAAGAAATGTTGCATCCCTTGCATTATTCTACAGATATTTTCACAGCAATTGTTCTGAGAAACTTGCTTCAATTGTGCCGCCTCTCCACATCTTTCCCCGTAGATGAGCGCCCATGAATTTACACTTTCTCCTCCACAATGCAGAACTTCTGCTTATCAGAATTCATTTATCCCCAGAGCTACTACTCTTTGGAATTCACTTCCCTCGAATTGCTTTCCACAAACTTACAATCTACAAATGTTTAAATCCAGTTGTTACAAACATTTTTCGAATGGAGGATGCCTTTAGGCACATGGACCTTTTTGTTTTATCTCTGTTTTTCCTTCCTCCGTTCATTGTCTCTTAAAAAAAAAAAAAAAAAAAGGATGGAGTCATGAAAGAAATACAAGGAAGAGCAGTGGATGCAGGTGTATCGCTGATAAGGGAGGTAAACAAATGGAATCTACCTGTAGGCTACTGATGTTTGCTGATGATACAGTTCTGATGAGTGCTAATGAATGGGAGTTGCAGGGTCTGGTAAATATGTTTGGAACAGTGTGAGAAAAACGGAATCTGAAGGTAAATGCAGGAAAGAGCAAGGTTATGGTCTTCGAAAGGGGTCAAGCCACAGAGTGTGAGGTGAAGTTGAACGGTCAGGCTATGGACATTGTCAGCTCATTTAAGTATCTGTGCAGTGTGCTGAGTAAAGATGGAAGTATGGATGAAGAAGTGCGGGAGAGGGTGCAACAGGGGAAGAGGATTGTAGGAACGCAGAAAGCAGTAACAAGAAATAGGGTGGTCAGCATGGAAGTGAAGAAATCCTTGCATGACAGTGTGGTAATCCCGACACTGACTTACAGAAACAAAGCATGGACATTGGTGGAAAAACTCAGACCAAGAGTGAGAGGGGTGGAAATGAGTTACTTATGAAGTGCATGCGGAGTTACATAGAGGGATAGACAGACGAATGAGGAAGTAAGAAGGAGGTGTGGTGTGGAGGTAGATGTGCTGGAAAGTGTGAAAAGGAACACCTTGAGATGGTTCGGCCATATGAAATGTATGGGAAGTGAAAGAATGACTAATAGGATGTACAAGAGCGAGGTGGAAGGACAAAGAGGGAGAGGTAAACCAAGAGAGAGGAGGAAGTCTGGAGTGAGGACGTATATGGATGAAGGCGGTGCTGGTTGGGAGGAGGGTCATCGACTGACTGGGGATGGAGGTGCATGGGGGCGTTTCGTTCGTGTCCACCCCTTTGGGGATCATGGCGTCAGGCAATAGATAGATAGATAGATAATTGTATTTATATATATTAATTTACTGGGTGTTATGGAAGATAAAATGAGTTTTGAAAAATATGCAATTTGGCTTTCGGAAGGGTTTATGGATGCTTGAATTATCCTAAAGGATATAATTCCTTCATACATATCTGATGAAGACAGTCTATGCAGCGTTCTTTTTTAAGTAACTTCATAATATGAACAGCTTGTTAGTAAGAAGTTCCCTGACTAGGATTATCGAACTTGTTTTTACTTGTTTCTGAAGAAACGCTCAAATATATCCTCATAACACACACACACACACACACACATAGAGAGAGAGAGAGAGATAACTCCAGTTTTACTCTCAGAAACACCTCATTTTACTGCCATTACACTAAATAACACAACACTTGTTTCCATTACACCAGAAATATGTTTAACGTACCTTGAAGTTGGCTCTCTATCACTCTTTAAATATAGGGTGGGGGGCTCTTGCTACAGACAGCTTTATGTTTGTCTCCTTCATAAAAAATAAATAAAAAACACACACACATGCGCACCCACACCCACACACACAATAGGCACTGGAGACAAACCTCCAATAACAGATATGGTCTCTATTCCAATAATACTCAGAAGACGTACCGCTTATCTGCGCTATGCACGTATTTATTTATGCGTATTCAATTTCAATTATATATACTTTTACCGATACGGTCAAAATAGCCTTTTCCTAGAACAAGAACAGATTGTGCGTAAACTATTCATTCCTGTTGAGAAACGTAATAATTTCACCTTCCTAAACGCTGTGAAAGAGAGAGAGAGAGAGAGAGAGAGAGTGAGAACGAATAACCTCTAGAAGTCTAGAGGATGATGACGCGATTTGGCAGTATACTTTGGCTATCATTAGACGATTTAATACAGCCTAGGAAGGTTCTGCAGGAATGAACAGGTTATAGATTGTCTAAATGACCCCTCTGACTTCTATTTACCCTTTCTAATCTAAGTAAAATAGTCGAATGGTAGCCAGAATAAGCTGTCGAAACCCGAAACCCGTCCTGCTCCTCCATGGGTTCGTACAGTATTACCGGCATATATCCCAGGAGCTTAACCCATTCGTTGCGGGTGACGTTCTGGAATGTTTTGGCAAGTTACAGCAATTTCCAGGCTTTAAAAGCCTGTAAAAAACGTAAGAATCGAGTGTCAGTGGGTGGGAGCGTGAGGGGCCCACCTCCGACCCTCAGAGCACCGAGCGGCTCACTGAGCAAGGCTGTGTGGCGGGCGAGTCTCTCTCTGTCTCTCTCATAAGTGCAGCCAAGCGAGCGAGTGTTACATAATAGCGGGGTTCCCGCGTTTCACTGGGATCACTGCGGGTGAACCAGACCACGTATACGGTCCGTTCTGGTGTCATTTTGAAGCTATTTTCACCTAGTTTTCGGCAGAATACACTTCATTTAATGCAGATGCTTGATTTATCATTCAGGAGTGCCTGAATAGGCCCTAAATAGCCCAAAACAGCCCGCAGCCAAAGGGTTAAGGGAGCTCAGGCGGTATTGTGCAGCATAATTTACTGGTTCGGCTCAATGGTTTAAGGAGGGAGTTTAGTTTGCTCTCTAAACATCTATCAAACTTTAAAAAAAAAAAAACACAAAACCCCCTTCGATATAAATTTGTACATTTGTCGGTAGAAAAATGTCCCGGCTGAAAGCCGATTCCTCTTTAAATACAGGCTCGCTATCGCTTGCCAGGATTTTTTTTCTCGACACCTAAGTGGCACGAAAGGTCCTAATATTGGCAAAGAAATGGGAACTAATAGAGCTAAACATGAGGGAGGAGGAGGACTCGAGAAACCAACTGCCTCCCCTTAACCCGTAAAAAACCGGTCACGGCCTTTCCATTATATGCTGGCAACGATTTGATGATTTTACTTAGCTTAAGAAAAACGAATACCCATTATATGGCTACAGACAATCACATTTAAGCACTATAACTACCACAAATCCTCCCTATTATTCATAAAATCGTCTAAATGTAGCTAAAAACAAATAAAGAGAGGCGTCACCGATACATTAGGTGTTAAGAGGAGGGTTTTCGTTTGTTCCCTAGACCTCCTTCAAGATTAAGGGAGCCCACCTCGCTTGTTTTCTCTTCCTCTCCCTCTCTTATTGGCTTGTATCCATTCGGCCTCATTCAGCCTACTGTTTTAAGACGTTTACCCCCCTCCAGGTGTCAATATTTTCCTGGCGAGCGAGCCAGCATATATATATTTTTGTTTTGACAGCAAGCTAAATTTGTACATTTTTCGATGGAAAAATGTCTCCGGCGAAGCCGGATTTCTACACCTGGATGGGGATAAACGTCTTAAAACAGTAGGCTGAATGGGGCCGAATGAATACAAGCCAGGGAAAGAGAGAAAAGGAGAGAAAGACAAACAAAAAAACGGTGACCCCCTTAAAACTATACCCCTTGGACCCCCTTTCAAGATCATTTGTACATATTATGGTAACAAAAATTCCCTGGTTCCTCTAAAATTACAGGCTCGCTATAGCTCACTAAGAAAAAAATCGACACCTAAATGGCACGAAAGGTCTTAAGATTGACAGAAATGGGGCGAAAGTTCTTATAATAGCCAAACTAATGGGGCGAACATCTTAAAATCTCAAAGGCAATGGAGCTAAACAGGGAGAAAAGGGTCCAGAGAAAAAAATCCCTCAAGTGTAAATCTTCCCTTAACCCCTCCTGTACCGGCGACGGCTTAAATATTATATTCTAGCTACATTTACACGATTTTATAAAGCTTAGGAAGGATATATTGTAGCTAAACAAAATAATTGAGATAGCCTTTTTATGGGTCGACGTCCTTCTTAAGGGAGCTCAGACGATATTGTGCAGCATAATTTACTGGTTCGGCTCAATGGTTTAAGGAAGGGGTTTAGTTTGCTCTCTAAACCTCTATCAAGCTTAGAAAAACACCCGCTAGACCTCCCTTCAAGATGAATTTGTGCATTTTTCGGTAGAAAAATTTCCCGGCCGAAGGCCGGTTTCTCTTAAAATTTCAGGCTCGCTTTTGCTCGCCAGGAAATAGTCGACACCTAAATGGCACGAAAGGTCTTAAAATTGACAACGAAATGTGGTGAAAGGTGTTAGAATCGCCTAACTAATGGGCCGAACGTCTTATGATTTCAAAACAAATGGGGCTTAACAAGAGGGAGAAAGGGACCAGAAAAACGACCCATCTCCCCTTAACCTCAACAGTCCATCAGCCTCCCCTGTTTGGATCATGGCATCGTCGACAAATAACCAATTACTCAAATACTAACTCCACGTCATTATATCTATTGCGCATTGCTCAAACCACTTAATTGCATTGATGTAATATATTTGCAATTAGAGCTAGGCTATTAACTGTTTGTGATGTGTACAATATTTATAATTAATTGCAAAATGTTGCAACAATGTCCCTGTCGAAACATACATTTTTGTTGACAGAAGTTTATACAGAGAAGTAGACATATTTTAATACGTATCTTCTTTTAAATATATCTGCTGACTATATAGTAACTACTCGGCGCAGCATCTACTATATAGTAACTACTCGGCGCAGCATCTACTATATAGTAACTACTCGGCGCAGCATCTACTATATAGTAACTACTCGGCGCAGCATCTACTATATAGTAACTACTCGGCGCAGCATCTACTATATAGTAACTACTCGACGCAGCATCTACTATATAGTAACTACTCGGCGCAGCATCTACTATATAGTAACTACTCGGCGCAGCATCTACTATATAGTAACTACTCGGCGCAGCATCTACTATATAGTAACTACTCGGCGCAGCATCTACTATATAGTAACTACTCGGCGCAGCATCTACTATATAGTAACTACTCGGCGCAGCATCTACTATATAGTAACTACTCGGCGCAGCATCTACTATATAGTAACTACTCGGCGCAGCATCTACTTAGTAGATTATCATCTGTACATCCATCAATACCTAAAGTAGCGCCAACGAACTTGACAATAATATTCATCCCTGACCTCTCTGTAATTCAAAAGGGCCTAGAGCAAATTGGCTGTAAATATCCACACCTACAGTATTTGCTGGTAGATTCTTCCCAAATGATATCAACGTCAGCCGGATTGCTTTCATTAATTTCGGGTTATAAGAATCAAGATAATTGTCATGTTCGCTGGCGCTACCTATAGTTGTAAGATCATTGGAAAGCCGTTATGTTCACATGAGGCAAAACATTTGTTTTTAAGGGGGGTCACCGTCTTTTTTTATCTTTCTCTCCTTTTCTCGGTTTCCTTGGCTTGTTTCCATTCGGCCCCATTCAGCCAACTGTTTTAAGATGTTTATCCCCATCCAGGTGTCAATTTCTTCCTGGCGAGCGATAGCGAGTCAGCATTGTATGGAGAAATCCAGCTTGGCCGGAGACATTTTTCTATCGAAAAATTTACAAATTTAGCTAGCTGTCAAAAGGACAATATATATATATATATATATATATATATGCTAGCTCGCTACCGCTCGCCAGGAAAATATTGACACCTGGATGGGGGTAAACGTCTTAAAACAGTAAGCTGAATGGGGCCGAATGGATACAAGCCAAAGAGAAAGGGAGAGAAAGAGAAAAAAAAGCGAGGTGGGCTCCCTTAAATCGAGTGGTACTTATATGGAATGGAGTACCTAGAAATGTTATTGAATGTTGTGCTGTTCATTCGTTCAAAATACGACTTTCATTACATTGAGCATATTTATCAATACTAAATATCAGTGTGAAATGTTTTCATAGGAATTTAGATAATATATGTTGTTACATGCAAACAAAGGTAAATCACAAATTGCTTTTACAAATTAAAAGGCTCTTAACATTAATTAAGTGTTTTACTGGACCTTACATACTAGGAAATATAATTATTGTGCGTTTCCACCTTAACCCTTTGAATATTATGACGCGTTTAGACAGTATATTCTGGCTATCATAAGACGATTTTAAACGGCTTAGCAAATATCTGTGTGGAACTAAAAGGGTTAATACTGTCTCACTTAACCGTCTTAATTCCATATACCCTTTCTGATCATAATACAATCGTTTACTAATAGCCAGAATAAACTGTCCAAAAGCGTCATTATCCTTTTGTCCTTAACACTTTGAGTATCAGCGACGTGTGTTATAATTATTATATTCTAGCTATTTTTAGACAATAATATGCAGCTTAGGAAATACCTGGGGGAGTTAAAAGGGTTGGTTGAGATAGTTTGGAGTCTTATTATTGCTAGAGGTACTTCCTAAGCTGAATAAAATCGTCTAATAGTAGCCACAATAAAGTTAAGAAGACGTGGCCGGTACAGAAGGGGTTAAAGGGTTATTCAGGGCGATGAGGGCTGTCTGTCTTCATCATAATATATCCAGTAAGGGGGGAGGGGGCCGCCTCAAGGGGTTCTTTACCCCTGCACAGCTTCTTGCTCTATTCAGGGGCACAGTGCGTCCTTGTATTACGTATTGTTCACATGTGTGGGGAGGATTATCTCACACAGCACTTCTAGACAAAGTAGAAAGGAAAGCCTTTCGTATCATTAACTCCCATCCACTCACCGACTCTCTGCAATATCTCTCTCTTCGCCGTAATGTTGCATCTCTCTCGCTATTCTATCGCTACTACTTTAGTCAGTGTTCCTCAGAGCTCTCTCAGTGTTTACCATCTCCTCTACGTAGGGTACGTAGTACCCGTCTTGCAACACAATCCCACCCCTACTCAGTACAACTCTCCAACTCATGATTGAAACTTTACTCCCAATCATTCTTCTATTCAACAGCTGAGCTCTGGAACTCTCTCCCTGAATCCATCTTTCCCTCATCTTATAACTTAAATTGTTTCAAACTCCGTGTGTCCAGACATTTTGGCTCGAACGTTCCTTGATTTTGGCCCTGTCACTATTTTAATTCTGGGGGAGGCACTCTCGTCTCAGGCAGTTTTGCCTTTTGTCTCTCTCATTCACGTAAACAAAAATAAATAAATAAATATATAACTCTACCTTGGATGATTCCGGTGCTATTCCTACCCCCCCCCCCCCCTCTCTTCTATTTTATTTTTATTTTTTCTATGTGATTGAAGGAGACAAAAGGCAGAACTATAACGAGTGCCTCCCCCATAGTTGAAAGAGTGACAGGGCCAAAATCAAGGGACATTCGAGCCAAAATGCCTGGACACACGGAGTTTGAAGCAATTTAAGTCATAGGAAGAGGGAAAAACTGATTCTGGGAGAGAGTTCCAGAGCTCAGCTGTTGAGTAGAAGAAAGTTTGAGAGTAACGTTTCACTCTTGGGTTGGAGAGTTGCACAGAGTAGGGGTGGGATTGTGTTGCAAGACGGGTACCACGTGCCCTACATAAAGGAGGTGGTTTACACTGGGAAAGCTCTGAGGAACACTGATTATTATAGTAGCGATAGAATAGCGAGAGAGATGCAACATTGCGGTGGAGAGAGAGAGATTGCAGAGAGTTGGTGAGTGGACGGGAGTTAATGATACGAAAGGCCTTCCTTTCAACTTTGTCTAGGAGAGCGGTGTGAGAGGAACCTCCCCACACATGTGAACAATGCTCAATACAAGGACGCACTATGCCCCTGTACGGAGCAAGAAGCTGTGCAGGGGAAAAGAACCCCCTAAGGCGGTTGAGCACACCCAGCTTCTGGGAGGCTGCCTTAGCAAGACTGGTAATATGGTCCTTCAAACTGAGAGCAGAAGAAAAAGAGACACCAAGAATATTGAGAGAAGATGAAGGATTGATTTTTGTATTGTTGAAGAATAAGGGATAGTCCGCTTATGCCAAATATCCTAATCTCTTCTAAAGATGTACTTTCTACCCTCTCTGGTCTTAATACTAAGAAGGCGAACGATCCGGACGGTGTTCCTCCTGTTGTACTTAAAAACTGTGCTTCCGTGCTGACCCCCTGCCTAGGCAAACTCTTTCATCTCTGTCTCTCCTCTAATGTCTTTCCTTCTTGCTGGAAGTTTGCTCTCATTCAACCTGTCCCAAAGAAGGGTGACCGCCCTCAACCCTCCAACTATCGTCCAATTGCTCTCATCTCTTGTATCTCTAAAGTTTTTGAAACTATTCTTGCTTCCAAATTTCTTAAGCATTTCTCTTCTCATAATCTGCTCTCAGATCGCCAGTATGGCTTCCTTAAGGGTCGCTCTACTGGTGATCTTCTTTCATATCTTACTAACTCTTGGTCATCCAACTTTCGGGACTTCGGTGAGACTTTTTCTGTTGCACTAGACATATCGAAGGCTTTCGATAGAGTCTGGCACAAATCTTTAATTTCCAAACTGCCTTCCTTCGGTTTCTGTCCCTCCATCTGTGCCTTTGTCTCTAATTTCCTTTCCGGCCGTTCCATAGCTGCGGTTGTGGACGGCCATCGCTCATTTCCTCATCCTATCAACTCCGGTGTTCCTCAGGGTTCTGTCCTATCTCCTATTCTCTTTCTAATTTTCATAAATGATCTTCTCAACTGTACATCCAGTCCCATCCATTCATATGCAGATGACTCTACTTTACACCACTCAATTAGTTTTCCAGAACGCCCCAGCCAGCAGTCCCTCAAAAGGAAACGTAATGAAGCCATAAAATGCTTATCTTCTGATCTAGCTACTATTTCCAATTGGGGTAGAGAAAACCTTGTTGCATGTATGCTTCCAAAACTCAATGTATCCATCTTACTACCCGTCAGGTACCTCCAGAGGACTATCCCATATTCTTCACCAATACAAAAATCAACCCTTCATCTTCCCTCAATGTTCTCGGTGTGTCTTTTTCTTCTACTCTCACTTGGAAAGACCATATTACCAGTCTCGCTAAGGCAGCCTCCCAGAAGCTGGGTTTGCTCAACTGCCTCAAGGGGTACTTTACCCCTGCGCAGCTTCTCGCTCTGTACAGGGGCACAGTGCGTCCTTGTATTGAGTATTGTTCACATATTTGGGGAGGGTCCTCTCACACCGGACTCCTAGATAAAGTAGAAAGGAAAGTCTTTCGTATCATTAACTCCTGTCCACTCACCAACTTTCTCCGATTTCTCTCTCTTCACCACAATGTTGCATCTCTCTCTCTATTCTATCGCTACTACAATAATCAGTGTTCCTCGGAGCTTTCCCAGTGTATACCACCTCCTCTACGTAGGGTACGTAGTACACGCCTTGCAACACAATCCCACCCCTACTCTGTGCAACTGTCCAACCCATGAGTGAAACGCTATTCTCAGACTTTCTTCTATTCAACTGCTGAGCTCTGGAACTCTCTATCAGAATCAGTCTTTCCCTTTTCCTATGACTTAAATTGCTTCAAACTTCGTGTGTCCAGGCATTTTAGCTCGAACGTCCTTTGATTTCGGCCCTGTCACTCTTTGAAATCTGGGGGAGGCACTCGTTGCAGGCAGTTATGCCTTTTGCCTCCCTTATTCACATAGAAAAATAATATAAAAATATAGATACAGATATATACTGTATATATATATATATTTATATATTTATATATATATATATTTTTGTTTTCTTTCTATATTCCAACTTACTTCCTCTCGGGCATAGGCTGAGAGCCTTAACATTCACATTATATATATATATATATATATATATATATATATATATATATATATATATATATATATATATCTATATATATATATATATATCTATATATAGATATATATATATATATATATATATATATATATATATATATATATATATATATATATATATATATATATATATATATATATATATATATATATATATACCGGTATATATATTTATATATATATATATATATATATAAAGAGAGAGAGAGAGAGAGAGAGAGAGAGAGAGAGAGACGAGGTAACTTACAGAAATTTCAAAACACCAATTGGAAAATTGGAAAAATAATAGAAACAAACCGGACGTTGTCAAGTTATTTTCATTTAGATTCACGTGTTCTTGCCATCACGAAAATCAATGGCACAGCTCACGGCATTAAGGGGTGTTAATTTCTCTCTCTTTCTCTCTCTCTCTCTGTATATATATATATATAAATTATATAACTGTCTTCGTGGTGCGATGCATAAGGTGTTGATTTTCGGTGTGAGCATCCTGGATTCGAATCCACGGACTGCCACATGTGTTTGTAAATTTCATTAATCGATTTTAGGAGTATAGTTGGTTGTTGGAAGGAACATAATAATATATATATGTGTTTGTTTCTTATCATATACTTTCTTCTAGTTTGCTCCCTAGACCTCTATCAAGCTTAAAAAGACTACCCCAAACCCCCCTTCGAAATAAAACCTCTTAACAACATCTTGATCTTTGACATTGTCCGATGTGGCGTCACGGGATCTATTTTGTCACACTTTCCTTAGGACTATCTGATCCGACGTCATGAGTTTTTTTTTATAAAATTATGCGTGATTTTTATTGAGCATTTTTAATATTGTTGCCATATCTAGCAATGTTCTTAAGTACCTGTATGTCTCCCTAGGGTAACAAAAACGTCTTCCCAGATTTCTTTCAACTTAAAAAATTACCACCCAGACCCACTTTAAACTAAATGTCCAGGCCAAAGGTCATGTTTGAAGATACAGGCTTGCTATCGCCCTCCAAGAAAAAAACTTGACGCCTGAATATGGTAAAGCTTCATATAAAACTATTTGCTCTACACCTTTTTGAGTAATTAGGGTTCACAATTTCTGGCCTACATATTTGGGAGAGGGTATACTTATCCATATTCCTCTATATTAACTAACTAACTAACTAACTCAATAACGAGCAAAAAAATAGTCTCCTCATTTGTCCCATTGTTGTTACCACCAGCGCGACCAGCGAGTCTTGCAGCAACCGGGCCCCACCGTTGACAGTGACAAGGATAAACAACATCATCTGAGTGTCACTTCCCATTAAAGGAGCCCACCTCGCTTTTTTCTCTTTCTCTCCCTCTCTCTTTGGCTTGTATCCATTCGTCCCCATTCAGCCTACTGTTTTAAGACGGTTACCCCCATCCAGGTGTCAATATTTTCCTGGCGAGCGGTAGCAAGCCAGCATATATATATTTTTGTTTTGACAGCAAGCTAAATTTGTAAATTTTTCGGTAGAAAAATGTCTCCGGCGAAGCCGGATTTCTCCATATAATGCTGGCTCGCTATCGCTCGCCAGGAAGAAATCGACACCTGGATGGGGATAAACGTCTTAAAACAGTTGGCTGAATGGGGGTGAGTTATCTGCTCAACAGGTGGCGTTGTGTGTGTGTAAGTGTGAGAGTCCGAGTGTAGGGGGTGAGACAGTGAAGCACGGGAACGAGGTGGCTTCAGAGATGGGGTCGTTTCGGGCCATGAGTGAGCACCGTGCCTCATGTGAAGGCAAGATGGCAGGTGCTCGTTGTACTCTACATGCTTCACATGTCTCACTCCCTAGACTGGAACAAGACCTCACGGGCTTCACTGTTCATTGTAAAGCGGTGAATGTTAAGGCTCTCAGCCTATGCCCGAGAGGAAGTAAGTTGGAATATAGAAAAAAAAAAAAAAAAAAAAAAAAAAAAAAAAAAAATGGGGCCAGGGAAAGAGAAAAAAAGGAGAGAAAGAGAAAAAAAAAAAGCCGGTGACTGTAAATGTATTTTCGCTTTGGGAATATCACCAAGTATTCAAAAACAAAATCTCCAGATTTTAGATATCAGGAATTATGAGGATACAAATACAACACTAAACTAGATAATGCAAGGGAAACATGATGCTATGCTCTCATATTTCATTTTCGGAATTACAAATGTGAAGTCCCAATACGGTATGCTCATATTTTTCCCAGATCATAGACAAATATTGTGTAGTCGGTATGTATAATGTGCAGTGGAAAATGTGTGTTCTGGACTGGCAACATATTACATTTCTGTTTTTTTCATTATAACATGGAGACACGTGTAAGAAAGTATATATTTCGTGTTTGTAGTTTGTTTTATATGGAGCACCCGAAAAGTAAATAATAGATTCAAGTCTGTGCTTTACTTTCAAATTGAGGACAACGTAGTACCAGCCTGAAGCACGATATCAGTATTCGCATAAAGAGCAATATTCTTTATAATAGGAGTACCACACCAAAGACACATAAAGTAATAATAAACGAAAAATGTTAACTTGGATAACATTTTACAGTATATTGGTTAGTGACGAGAACATTTGAGGAAAAATGGCTATATTTCATATTATATTTTAATCCCTTCTGTACCAGTACCATCCATTTAAATTTATTCTGGCTACCATTGGACATGTGACGCCTCCCGGCGTTAGCAGAATGGTTGCGTGGGGCATTGCAGCTCGCTAGCGCTCGCCAGGATGGGGGGATGGGCTACAGTTGTCCTAGAATGATCTGCTTTGTTTAATTAGTGTCGTGTTGCCACAGACAGTCTAGAAATGGTCTTTGTTTTGGTCTGTGACCGCGCCTTGTATTTTATATTCGCTATAATATAAATGTTGCTTTTGTGGGAGGCGAGCGAGAGAGGGTGAGGGAGTACACCTGGCAGCGGGGGGTGAGCTATGACGTGGCTCGCTTGGGCGCTGACGGCGTTGGCGGCCGGGTGGTCAACTAGTCCCTTCCCGTCGCGGCCTCATGTTTTTTACCAGCTCAGAGCTTGCCTGACACGCGTATCGTCTACATCCTTTGCAATTCTGTCCCCCATACTCGCCACTTTGCATACTATTTCTCTCTCTCGACTTCTCCTTTCTCATTCTCTAATCTTTATTAAACTCAACATCCCTTCTGGTTTCAGCATAGACGTTCACCGTCGGCCAGTCGTATTGTACGCGAAGCTCTCGGATATTTCCATGTATTAGGCTTTAATGAGGTTTGGAGAGACGGACTTTTCCGTGTGTGTCCTCTCTCGGGAAGGTTGTAGACCGGTATATGTCTCCCTGGCAAGGTGTTGAGTGATTCTGCTTGGTTATTTAAAGCTAGACTGGGGGTAAGGTTACTGTGTCGTTGTCTCCGATGTGTGCAGTGTTAGCTAAGCCCTGCACGACATCGACAGGTACTGTGGGAGCCTAAGTTGTCTTCGGGTGGGTTTACTTTTGCGAGCACAGCGCTGTGGTGTGAGAGGGCCATAGCCTATCCCTCACAACATAGTGCTGCCTCTTTGTGTTGACTTCTGAGGGATCGCCAGGATAGAACTAGGTACTAGAGACCTAGATTTATCAAGAGAGCATCCCCGTCATATAACGTAATCTTCATTATACCACCTTCGGACAACATTAGGCTACGAGCCGCATGCTCACCCATTGTTGCCCTGCCTTGATACCCCAGCTAGACTTTATTAACTGAGCAGACACTGGTTAGAGATAAGCCCCATTATTATATGTATGCCACATTATTATTCACTGCACTTTTGAGCCGAGGTTGTTGTTGAGTTGCACAACCCGAGTAGGCTGTTGCGTTGTGTCACGAAGCATTTCTTTAGTTGTCGAGCATTACTACCTTTGCGCAGTCTTTATTATTCGCCTGCCTATTATTACTATATGTCCTAGCATTTATTGTGACCCGTATTCTGCATTATAATTGTTCAAGATTCTTTACGAACATCTTCCCAGCATCAGACTTATTTCAGAAGTTTCCAGTTGATGTTGCAGGACTAGCATTGCACTTTCTTTAATACAGGAGTGCCAGTTATTTGAGTATCTACCGTAACGTTAATTAATCACGTTAACTATCTTTTCTTTGTGTAACCTAATCGAGTAATCTTTTACTGTTTGAGAATAGGCTGTTTCATCAAGCGTCCCTAGTGCGTGTGCACCAGTTACCGAGTCATAGGATACCTCGTTGTCCAGGCACGACTCAGGGCGGTAATGGTGTTTTGTTTTCCAGTGTTTAAGGCAGGGGTTGGATCTAGTGTTACCGTTGTTGCATTTTGCCATTATCTAGTCCAATGTTGAAGAGCCCTGTGTCTTTGAGAACCTGGATCGTAACAGACAAGTTTAGTCAGTTTAAAAAGGGCCTCCAGCAACTAAGAGACTTTGAACTATAGCACCTAACCCTTTTTACTACCACTACGCTGATGCTCGCGATCAGGTTCCCGTCTATTTTGACTGCTGTGGGATACAATAAGAGGTTAGGGGCTTTGCCCCCGCTCGCTCCTCCATGAATTATTGTCATCATCATTTATATTGCCAGCAGGGGGCAAATAACAGAACAAATAGCCATCAAAATAGAAGGGAACTTAATCACGAGCGACCGACCTATGTAACATGACGACCGTACGCCCGGATACTGTCTTCGTGGTGCAGTGCATAAGTGTGTTGATTTTCGGTGTGAGCATCCTAGGTTCGAATCCCCGGACTGCCACATGTGTTTGTTAATTTCATTAATCGAGTTTAGAAGTAAAGTTGGTTGATGGAGAGAACATAATAACTACATCCTTCCCCTTCAAACATTTATGTATGACATGGAACTGTGACCTTTGCCTTTAGTTATAAATGTTGCTTTATGACCATCTTGGTAATATAGACAGTCTCAGCACGTTATTATCATTATTAGTATCATAATGTTTAATATATATAATAATATTAGTTATTATTATTATTATTAGTAACTATATTTTGTTATTATTATTATTAATAATGAGCAGGCCTATAACCTAGCTTGAATAATCCCGTCGGAAAAATTGCTTGCGCCTGTGACACCCCCTTAACTGCTTTCCCGACTATAAACCCTGGAAGATGTAAGAACTCGTTATAGTTGTGGCTATAAATCTTCACTACCTCAGTCACCAGAAATATAATGGTATGCCAACATCACAAGAGGCCAAGGGACTGGGGTTCTCGAAAATGGGCTCCAGCCCTGAACATTTATTTGACTTGCAGTGTGCTGGCTTAATAATCCAGAAGGGTTGATATCCTCTGAAGTCCTATTTTAACTAACACAAGAGGCACACAAGGGACTGGGGTTCTCGAAAATGGGCTCCAGCCCTGAACATTTATTTGACTTGCAGTGTGCTGGCTTAATAATCCAGAAGGGTTGATATCCTCTGAAGTCCTATTTTAACTAACACAAGAGGCACACAAGGGACTGGGGTTCTCGCAAAGAGGCTCCAGTCCTGCCGCGATTCTTGACTTACAGTGTGCTGGCTTAATAATCCACTAGGGTTGATAGCCTCTGAAGTCCTATTTTAACAAAAATAACAAGAGGCTCTCAGCTTGTTCTTCCTCTGTCCATTTACTCTTCTTTCCTATTTTACTCCAGCCATCTGGTCTGGTCAAGAGGATAGGGACTGGAGTTCTCGCAGAGAGGCTCCAGCCCTGACGTTATTCTTGAAGCAGTCCTATTTTAACTCATAATCTGCAAAGCTATGGTAGTTCAAACCCTCCCGCCGCCAAGCGAAGGTATTTGGTTCTATTCTGACGAAAATCGTCATATGTAACATATATATAATTATTACTTATCCATAGATTTGAGTTCTATGAATTAGGAGGTTGGGATTCGTTCGGAATTAAGTTTCTAGCCATACCGAACCATTACGGTATCGTCTCAGTGAATCTGTCTTATTAGACGAGAATTTCAACTGGGAAGATCTCGTTCTACTTTGGGTTCAAAATAATATACTCTATACAGTATATATATATACTGTACATAGACCCCTTTACATAAGGACTGGAAACGAGCACTCTCGGAGTTTGAAACTTGGGT
The DNA here is from genome assembly GCA_032716605.1 of Paralithodes platypus. Classification (NCBI taxonomy): domain Eukaryota; kingdom Metazoa; phylum Arthropoda; class Malacostraca; order Decapoda; family Lithodidae; genus Paralithodes; species Paralithodes platypus. The sequence goes on along the minus strand of CM064573.1, from coordinate 16,256,197 downwards.
CCATTGCTTAAAAGCAGTATCATGAAAGCAGTGGTCTCTCAGACTTTCTTAAACACAAAAATATGTACACAAACACAACTTTACATATAAATGCATGTAATTTCACACGCAATCGTCCATATCCCCGCCATATTGGCGACATAATGTCTCGCCAGAAAACGAACAGCCCAGGACGATGCCAGACGCCAGTCACCCACGAGACACGTTAGAGGCAACACATTTTTGTTCTGTTGTTCGTTATCTCTCAGCTTATTGTAAGTAATTTTCTTATAAATACTTATCAGTCACAAAAGGATCTGTGTTAACAACTTATTTAGCTGATAAATATTAGAATTGAGCTGATGTCAACGGGTTGCTTTGATATGTACTGATAACCATTTTACAACTATTCTTGTTTTTTTGCTTTACAGGAACAATGCCGAAAAGATGTGCTGCATTCAATTGTCGTGGAAACTACAGGGGAGAGCCATACAGTCCTATGGTGTGTTTCCCGAATGAAGAACAAGAACGACATGCATGGATTAGTGCTATGCCAAATAGCCCAGAAAGTTTGAGAGACAGGTCGAAACTATGGATTTGTGCATCACACTTCGACTGCGATTGGGTCACTGTTCGGGCAGGAAAACGACCAGCTGGGCCTCCTACAGTTTTTAAAGGTGTACCCAAGTCTTGCCTCAAAATACTTACGTCAGCTCCTAGGTTAACTAAAACAGTGACAAGTGAAGCAAGACTTAAAAAACAAACTGAATTTGAAAATGAACAAGACAAAATGCATGGTTATGACAAATTTGCAGGAGAGATTGGAAAACACTTCCCTGAGTTTTATATAATGCAAAATGGTAGAGAACTGACAATATTTAAGACAGATGGTAATGGTAGAGCAGTTGATAAGTTTCTTCATTTTAAAGAGGTACAGTCTCCTTTTGGTTTTCTGCAGCTGGTAGTAGCAGAGAAAAGTGGCTTGGAGATACCAAAAAGTAAACTGAATCTTCAAAAAAATAGCTTGGTAAGTAAGTGGTCTCAAATTGAAGAAATAGTGAAAATTATGAACACTCATGAAGCGACGGACCAGAAAATCTAGCAACATCTGCTCTTGCTATTGAAGTTGTTTGTCACTATGGAGGACCACGGTACATCATACGAATTCATCCTGTATCATAACTGAATGCTATTCAACTGAAGGAAATATTACTTGAGGCTGTATATGTTGTTAAAGCTAGTGGTGGCCATCCAGTATCGTTCGTCTGTGACAACTGTCCACTGAATCAAGCTGTTTACAGAATGCTTGGGGGTCCTGGAAAAGTAACACTAGCACCAGATGGCATAAATGTTTTCCTTGTCTATGATTATGTTCACATCCTCAAGAATATGAGAAACAACTGGATAACAGAGACATGTCAAGAATTACATTTTAGCAAGGACGGTACAGAATATTTGGCGTGTTGGAGTGATGTTAAAGCTCTTTACAATGAAGATCAGAAGACACCACTTCGTCTGACAAAACTCACACGCTCATCAGTATTTCCTAAACCATTGCAACGTCAGAGTGTGCCCTTAGTTTGCCAAGTGTTCAATGAGAAAACGATTGCTGCATTTGAAGGTCTTAAAGGAACTGTTAAATTTCAGGATGGAACAGTGATATACATAACACTGGTAACCAATTGGTTAAAATTATGAATGTTAAAAGCAAGTACAGCGCAGTTCATTTAAGAGACCAATATCGTGAACCTTGGACATTAAACTGTACAAACTTCAAAGCTCTGCAGGAAATGTGTACAGTTGTATCCAGCTGTCGGTGGACTGGTGGGCATGGCAGAGAGAAGAAACTAACACAGTCAACAGCAGATGCCTTTGTCATCACAACAAGGTATAACATAGAAGCAGCACAATATCTTTTTGAAACCCATGATTTTGCTTACATCCTACCTGCTGTTTTTTCACAAGATCCCCTAGAAAAGTTTTTGGTCAAGCAAGACAACGTAGTGGAGGACATTTTTACATTGACATTGGGGATGTTCAAGCAGCATCCAAAGTACAGCAGTTGCATCAGCTGTTGAAACGTGACATCGTTCCTGACCGAGCCAAAGAAGTAAGCTGTGAATTTTGTACAGCAGCAATAGATGATGGTGATTTACAACTTCTGGAAGAGCTGACATTACAAGACACTCAACTACTTCTAGATTCAGATGATACTTTAAAACATAAAATTGTCTACATTGGGGGATTTTTAGCTCATAAACATGGACAACAGGAAGTAGATTCTGGGGAATGCTTGTCATCAGAGTTTTTGACTGCGCTCAATCGAGGTGGGCTGAGTATGCCTACACTGGCTACTGTCTTCTTTGTACATAGTGGCATCACCCTTCAAATGTCTCTTCAAGACTCGAAAAAGTGTTGTCGCAATTACTTGAAACAATGCTTATCTTATGTAGATGCTCCTTTAGCTAGCCATTCAGGAGCATGCCAGACATTGTGTAATGTGTTGTTTAAGGCCTTTGTATTTAATACAAGCGATCGGAGTGTACACTAGGCTGCTTAAGGCGACAAGAGAAACTTTCTAATGTTTAAGTTAATTATTGTGTTATGTGACTTTTGATATATGTAAAATTATGTGTAAAGTAATATTTTGCAAAGGTTTTACTTTAATTTCTTCTAATATTTAATTAATGTAAGTCATGGTATGATGCTTTGCTTGTATAATACATGTTCTTATAAACTATCTCATTATAACTATATATTTTCCTATTATGTTCAATCACGAAAGAGACTTATGAGTCAATCAACCAAAAACAAATGTTTTATTTTCCTTTACTTGGTTGCTCTAGTTAATAAGATGTTGTAGAGTAAAAACACAAAGTCCCATATCCAGTAAAACTAAAATAAGACCTCAGTTTGTGGGCCTGACAATGGACCCAAGTTCCGGGACCCGAGTATGGCCGACGCCAGTCCTTATGTAGAGGAGTCTATGATACTGTATATACAGTATTTTTTTTTCTTTTTCTATGTGATTGAGGGAGGCAAAAGGCAGAACTGCCTATAGCGAGTGCCTCCCCCATAGTTGAAAGAGTGACAGGGCCAAAATCAAGGAACGTTCGAGCCAAAATGCCTGGACACACTGACTTTGAAGCAATTTAAGTCATAGGAAGAGGGAAAGACTGATTCTGGGAGAGAGTTCCAGAGCTCAGCTGTTGAGTAGAAGAACTATGATGAGCTATCTGCTCAACAGGTGGCGTTGTGTGTGTGTGTGTGTAAGAGTGAGAGTCCGAGTGTAGGGGGTGAGACAGTGAAGCACGGGAACGAGGTGGCTTCAGAGATGGGGTCGCTTTGGGCCACGAGTGAGGGGAGGGGATGTACGGAGCCACATACCTTATCCCCTGCGCATGCGCGAAAATGTTAGCCTCCCTTGGCCCCGCCCCCTGTTTCCCGCGTTTAAATATAGCCTTCAAACCATCACTGTCAGGTTGCTCTGTAGCTCAGTCAGTAGAGCTCTCGCCCGACACCGAGTAAACCAGTGTTCGATCCCACTCGGATGCAGTGTATTTTTATATTTTTATTTTGTTATTTGTGTTGTTATATTATATTATATTATATTATATTAGGGTTAGGTTAGGTTAGGGTAGGTTAAGTTAGGTTAATATAATATAATATAATATTTGTACATTTTGGGCAGTGGGAAGGCTGCGCATGCGCAGGGGGTAAGGTATGTACCGTATGTGGCGGCGTACAAACCCTCCCGAGTGAGCACCGTGCCTCATATGAAGGCAAGATGGCAGGTGCTCGTTGTACTCTACGTGCTTCAGATGTCTCACTCCCTAGACTGGAACAAGACCTCACAGGCTTCACTGCTCATTGTACAGCGGATAATGTTCAGGCTCTCAGCCTATGCCCGAGAGCCGAGAGGGAGTAAGTTGGAATATAGAAAAAAAAAAAAAAAAAAAAAAAAAAAAAAACACATATTTGTATTAGGGAAGGGCATTATTCATCTAAGCGAGACAATGTTGTAGGAATTGTTCAATTCTTATAAAGTAGCATAATATAATTTTTATAGTTTCGATTCTAACACATTGACCCATTTCTAGAATGATGTTGCAGAATAATTTGTTATCGACTCATACCGAGACTTTCACGGAACCCTCCCAATGAATTTGTTTTATTATATTTTATCACCAACCAACTTCACTTCTAAACTCAATTAATGAAATCAACAAATACATTTGGCACTCCAAGGACTCGAACCTAGGTCACTTACACCGAAATTCCCCGCACTTATGCATAATTACGCTATCAAGACAGTTAAAGAAATATGCACAAACCTTCGATTTATTATGCAGTTTCGAATCCTGCATAATAATCTGAACATGTACACTCGCTCCAAGAAGTATCTGCACCCCTACGCTGATCATCTGGTGTGTACAGCTCGGTAGGGTTGGCACCTCTGTCTGCAACTATATCCATGTGTCAGAGACGATCCTCTCTGACACATGGATATAGTTGCAGGCAGAGGTGCCAACCCTACCAAGCTGTACACACCAGATGCAGGCAGAGGTGGTTCACTTTTTGGGCGATTTTTACATGTATTCATTATTTTTTTAGTTTCCTCCCTAGACCTCCATCAAAATTTAAAAAAACATCCATTAGATCCCCCTTCTAGATTAATTTGTAAATTTTTTGGTAGAAAAATTTCCCAGCCGAAGGCCGGTTCTTCCAACGTTACAGGCTCACTATCGTTCGCCAGGGAAAAAATCGACACCTAAATAGCACGAAAGGTCTAAATATTGACGAATAAATGGGGCGAAAGGTCTTAAAATCGACTAACTGATGGGGCAAACATCTTAACATCTTAAAACAAATGGGACTAAACATGAGGGAGAAAGTGGTCCAGAAAACCGGCCCATGTCCCCTTCAAGGTTAGATATCGTCAGTTAGATTTTCTTAACTCTTCCATGGTGCAGAAATTGGGTGATGCACTTTTTCATCCATACTATTCCCTGTTCCATATAAATCGGTCAGAAATCGTCAACCCTAACCTCTGTAACTCAGAAACGATTAGAGTAATCGAGCTAATACGTCTACCATTTGGGAAGCTTTACAGCCCATTTGCGCCAGCCCTGTGTGAACCTTCTCAAATGGTAAAAATATTGGCTTTATTAATTAAGTCGTTTTTTAGCGATAGAGGTGAATGTGCAAGAGTTTTGGCCTACTTACTTACTTTTTGTATAGTAAACAAAAACCTGATAAACTATTGTGATACACTTCCCTATACTTCTGCGGGACCAGATCTAACATATCATTATTTATTCAAGTACATTGGGGTTTGTAATTGATGATTGATGTTAAGAACGGGGTGTTACTTATATACTAACAAATTACAACGCATGCAACCAGTCACACAGTTCATGCAATATTCAGTCTGTTGGAAAATTATCTTATTATACCATATCATCAGCTTAACCCTTTCTGTACCAGCGACGTCTGTTATATTTTCTTCTAGCTACTGAATATTTAAACGATTTTGTGCAACTTAGAAATTAGCTGTGGTAGTTAAACGTGTTGATGGAGATAGTTCGAAGCCTTATCATTGCTAGAGATCCTTTCTAAGCTGAATAAAATCGTATAATAGTAGCCAGCACAAAAGCTAAAAGGACGGCGCCTGTACAGAAGGGCTTAATTAATATCAGATAATATTAGTATTACAAAATGCACTACGAGTAAGAGCTAGGTACTGACTGACTGACCCATTATCAATTAATGGAGCCCACCTCGCTTTTATTCTCTTTCTCTCCTTCTCTCTTTCGTTTGTATCCATTCGGCCCCATTCAGCCTACTGTTTTAAGAAGTTTACCCCCATCCAGGTGTCAACATTTTCCTGGCGAGCGGTAGCGAGCCAGCATATATATATATATTTTTGTTTTGACAGCAAGCTAAATTTTTACATTTTTCGATAGAAAAAAGGCTCCGGCGAAGCCGGATTTCTCCATACAATGCTGGCGAGCGATAAATCGACACCTGGATGGGGATAAACGTCTTAAAACAGTTGGCTGAATGGGGCCGAATGTATACAAGCCAGAGAAAGAGAGAAAAGGAGAGAGAGAGATAAAAAAAGCCGGTAACCCCCCTTAACAAGTGCATACTAATTCATCACTACCCTGTGTTGAAATTTGCATAGTCCTCAAGAAGAATATCTTATAATTTCGAAACTAATCGGGCTAAACATGGGGAAGAAGGGAGTCCAGAAACCGCCCCCTGCGTTTAAAATGTGTATGTGGTATCCCAGGTTCGAGTCCGGGGAGATTCACATGCTTTCACTAATTTCATTGAGAGGTGTTTGAGGTTGGGAGTGAGTTTATTAAATTAGATTATTCCCCCCCCCCCCCCCCCACACCACACACACATGGAAAATAAACACTAATATTTCCCTCACTTTACAATCAACGTAGTAGTTTTTCACTGGCTCTTATATCACTTATGACTTTAGCTTAACCCCTTCAGCACCATGACGTAATTTTCATCATATTCTGGTTTACCATTAGACGATTTTCTTTACTTTATAATCAACCTTTAGGACTCAAAGGGGGTAAATGCTATCCCAGTAAACCCTCTGAATATCATAGGCACTTCCTAAGCTGCATAAAATCGTCTAATTTCAGCGAAAATCAAAGGTAGCAATACGTTGTGGTGCTGAAGGGGGTAATACAGTCTGGTATGGCCATATACATTTTGAAGGGAGCAGAATTACAGGTCATGTTCCACTTAAGAGCACGATTAACATAAGTTCTCTCTTAAGGGGACCGACCCGCTTTTTTTCATCTCCTTTTCTCTCTTTCTCTGGCTTGTATCCATTCGGCCCCATTCAGCCTACTGTTTTAAGACGTTTACCCCCATCCAGGTGTCAATATTTTTCTGGCGAGTGGTAGCAAGCCAGCATATATATATTTTTGTTTTGACAGCAAGCTAAATTTGTAAATTTTTCTATAGAAAATTTCCCCGGCGAAGCTGATTTTTTCTTGGCGAGCGATAGCGAGCCTGTAGCTTAAGAGAAACCAGCCTTCGGCCAGGATATTTGTATATCGAAAAATGTACAAATTTATCTTGAAGGAGGGTCTTGGGGGGTGTTTTTTAAGCCTAATGAAGGTCTAGGGAGGAAACTAAATAAATAATAAATAGATACATAAATGAGAAAATATAATAAACCCATCCCCCCTTAAACCCATATAGTATTCATTATTAACTCAACAATGGCTGGTTATCTTGTTTACATAACCGTAGTGCCAGGCGGGCATAATTACCTTCATTCTATGCTCTTTTGCATGCATAAGCAAGAGCCAGAGCGTAATACAATTATATATCCATGAAGGGATGATGATAGTGCTTTCCAATGACACCTGATTCATCTCTGTACTGCATCTGGTTATCTTGCAACGATCATTTAACCGAAGGCCAAAATCGGCCAAAGTAAGAGTATTTTGGCTGTTTATGCTGTGCAAGATACAACACATGAGGGAGAGAGCCCTATCTGGGCCTCAGTGTGGTCCCGCATGCTGTGGTGACCGGTTAGAGACCCCCTACGCTCCTTCCAATGCTGGCCTCTCTCTCAGCGCTCATGATAGCCTCAAAATGGCGCCCGTCATATGATGGGTGCCGCAGGATAGGCCAATTTTCTCTCTCCCGCCATATGACGGTCGCCGCGAATTAAAGTTTAAGGGGATATTTTTAGTTTGCTCACTAGACCTCCATCAAGCTTAAAAACAATACCCTAAAGATGATACATTGGGATGATACATTTGTAAAAAAAATCGGTAGAAAATTGTCCCAGCCGAAAGCCGATTCCTCTTACAGTGCAGGCTCGCTATCGTTTAAATTGTATGAAAAGTGAATGGTCTTAAAATTGACAAACTAATGCAGCAAACGTCTTAAAATCTCAAAACTAAAGGGGATAAACACGATGGAGAAAGGGATCCAGAAAAAAATACCTCAAGTGATAATCTCCCCTTAATATCACCATTCTCCTCCCTTACATACATTAACACGAACGGTGATGCACTTTTACCCGGTTTAGCTTAGTGTATCATCTCAGTTCATTTTCTCTTATATGGGACTGCCCATTTTCTATCGATCAGCTTACCATGTACTAATGTAAATATACTTAACGCTGCTCTCATTCTGTGTAAGCTTCTGTCGTATTGCTAGTGCCTACTTTTATAAATATAACTATGTAAACCTATTCCCTGTGTTATATTTCGCCGCATTGTAGTCTAAATGTGTTACCTATTTTCATTATGTGTGTTACTGTCCTGCCCAGCTAAGGAGAACCTAAGAACAGTCCAATTAACCCCTTCTGTACCGGCGCTGTCCTTAAAAGTTTATTCTGGCTACTATTAGATGATTTCATTTCATTTAATTTAGCCCATTAGTTTGGCAATTTTAACCCAAGAGCCGCGATAAAACTCACAGAAAGATCACCAAAGCGAACGCGATAGGCCTCACGGAAGCAAGATCATAAACAAAAAAAATGCAAAACACCCCAGGGGCTCTCAAAACAAAGGAATATGTCATTAGGTGAGATAATTCCCCTCTAGTACTTCTTACCACTCATCCATATGTTTCTCACCCCTTCCCCTCTTTCCCCCTCTTTCCCCCCCCCTCCTCAATTATCCCCTATTTTTCCTCATATTTTCATCATATATCGGTTATTTTTTGCGTGAATTTCTCTCCCGCGGTTTCAGAGCACAAGTGGGTTGCATAAGAGTTGTTATATAACTCTGAGACTTTACCTGCTGGCTTCAGTATGGCCAGAGAGGTGGAGGAGGGAGGATGTAGGTCAGCTCACCTCCCGCCTGAGGATACGACCGGGCAGCGGCGAATATCTATTTTTTTACCACCCAAATGCTTTCCCCAGTTATTTTAACGCTCTTCAAGGTGCATATATTCATCATATATGTAAAGTAAACGAACATTGAACACAAATAATGCTTTATATCGTAAATATAAAGAATTCTGTCAGAATCCAAGGCTAGAAATTCACAAATAACTACCCTATCCCCTAGGGCAATTTCGCATTTTAAAGGTTAAGACTTTTCGCCCCATTTCTTTGTCAATATTAAGACTTTTCCTGTCATTTAGGTGTAAATTTTTTCCTGGTGAGCGATAGCGTGCCTGTTACTGTGGAAGAACTGGCCTTCGGCCGTGATATTTTTCTACCGAAAAATTTACCAATTACTCTCGAAGGGGGATCTAATGGATGTCATTATTTAGTTTTATGGAGGTCTAGGGAGGAAACAAAACAAAATACATTAACTCTCAACCCGCGGGGAGGTGGAGGTGTATCATGGTAACGCCTGGCGGGCATATTTACCGAAAATGAGCATCATTTCATTCTCCTTTTCATGCAGAAGCAAGAGCCAGAGCATAATATAATTATATATTCGTGAATGAACGAATAACAAGATTTCCAATGACATCTGAATCATCCTTGTACGACAACGGGTTCTTTTTCAACAATCGTGTAACTGTATGTGAAAATACCCTAAAATTAGGTAATTTCCCCCAATTTAGCCATATTTGGAGACTTACGGAGTTTGAGAACCGATACAGTAGGTCTCAGTGCGGGCCGTGCCGCTTCCGCGAGCTTACTGAGCCCGCCTGTTGTCCTTGCAATGCTCGCTCTCTCTCTCTCATCGCTCATAATGGCCTAAAAAAGGCACAAGTCATATGACGGGCACCACAGGGGTGGAAAATATTCTCTCTCCCGTCATATGATGGTTAACATATATATACAGTATAAATAGAGCCCCCAAAATAAGCACTGTCCCCTTAATGTATTACTTGCAAAATGTAATTATTTGTTTGTAAAATGTTCAGACATGTTTGTTTGTTAGCGTGTGTGAGCGTGTGTGTGATGCAAAATTATGAGGGGTGTTTTCTTTTCTTTTTTTCCGTGGAGAGATTTGTAAAGATGTATGCCTATGGTGAAGGTCTCTGGACTTTCCTTGTTCTGCATACCCTTAAATACATTTCCAATTAATAATCCCCACCTTCCAACTTGCTCAATATTCGTATTGTG